>VZTN01017016.1:19536-45611 GCA_013400515.1 Erpornis zantholeuca | reverse complement strand
TCAAACCCCGCACACTGCTGATCTCCTAATCCACACAGATGATGCAGAGTCAGGAAGGGTCTTCATTCAGCAATCCACACGAGCATTCCCCAGCTCACACCCACAGGAACCCCAAAGGCAAAGACAAGGAGAAAGTGTGTGCAGGGGTTCTTATATAGGGGGTGGGGAGCAACCGGGTGCAAGGGGGTGAGGGCCAGGGGTGGTGTATAGGAGGGGCCAGGGTACAGGTGCCAACAGGAGCAGGGCAAGGGAGAAGCCTGGGGATCAAGGCCAATGGTGGATTGAGGAAAGGAGAACATTCTAGGGCTGGGGGTGTGCCTGGGAAAGGAGGGAGGGAGGTAACAGGCAGAGGGGAGGAGAAGTGGGCTGGCCAATGGGCCAGGGGAGCAATAATACTGGGGTACATGTAACCATGACAACTGGGAGCCATACGAAGAACCTTAAACTTTTATTACAGGGAGTATTTATCAAACTGTCCCTCCAAGGGACAGTCCTGTTTTGTCCCTCCAAGGGACAGTGCTGTTCCCTTGGGTCCGAGGCTTGCAGGCCTCCACAGCAAATACTCAGTTTGGCTCACCATTTAAATTTTAAACAGCTACTGACTTTTGGAAGCAAATATATTTTATAGTCCTGTTTATGAGCAGGATTTGATGTGCAGGAAACACATGCATACTTTATTTGAACATACTCAGAGTTTGTGCTGCCATTTCCACTGGAGGAGTATTTCAAAAACACATTCTTCTGACAATTTGCAATTGTCTTTAATTTCCTGTTTGAAGCCACTTCTGGCTGATGTCTTTTTCTTTTTTGATTATAACTCTTAAAGCTCTGATGACTTTCTCTTTTTTTCCTAGGATTTATCCCCCTATGCTCTTCTAGAGAGAAAGCGTTTCCTTTCATCCCACCAGTTTAAAATTGTCAACTATTTAAAAATTATGTTCACACAAAATATTTGGCCTGTGCCTGGGACTCCTAAATTTTTACAACATTTGAAATAAGACGCAGCCAGACACCAGCATTTCAGTTTGAAAATATCGGCTAACAATGGGAAAACAGTAAAGAACAGCTTTCCAAGCTGTCTCTCAACTGTGACCAGCTGAACTCTCCATTTTAACACAGCTAAACCTAGCCAGATTGGACTTTTTACTATATTGCTGAATATTGGAAGAAAATAATGCTTGCTTAGCAACTTTCTGGGCTCCCTTTTCACTGATCCTTGAATACTATCGATTTTTTTTCAAGGATGCAATGTGGTAATGCAGATGTGACCTTTCTGTCTTACAGGGCAGCAATAGGTAACACTTTGAACAGAAGAGTCTACTCCATCAGGTTTTAAAAAGACTGGAAGAATAATTGAGTCTCTGCAAGGTTGCAGGTAACAATAAAAAGAGCACAACTAGCATTTTCAGAAAAAATGCTTTTAGTATGAATAACAATTGCTAAATAACTATTATTATTTTGGTGGTGAGAAGGTAGTTGCTTCTGTTTATTCCATGTATTATTCAGGAAAGTAAAGATTATTTACATTCCCTAGGAAAAAAAGAACGTAACTCACTAAAGACTGTGGAAACAGTGGAAGATCTTGAGGATTTGTGATGAGTAGTAATAGAGAGTAGCTTTTTTTAAGGAACACAAGATGAAACTATTCCATGAAATGGCTAATCTCTTTCCAATCAAAGGGATTAGCCATGAGTTAATCAAATCCTTAATCCAAATAAACTGGTATCATAATCTGGATTATGACATCCTCAAATAAACTAAGTATTGGGAGAGTGATGTCCTGCAATGTCAATGGAAGATCAGTGGCCAGTGGGGAGTCATCTCATTTGCCTCTTAGATGACATGAAAAGAAGTTCACTTTAATAGCAGAAATATATACTTGTGAAAGGACAAATATTTTCATAAAAACTTCCTTGTGTGCATACACAGGTAATAGATTTACAATACTGATAACCAAGAAGGATCAGTCCAAAACTGAATAGTTTGAAATATCCCACATTTTTTAAACAACTGAATTTTTTAAAGAATCCAAATAAAGTGACCTCCCTAATCTGTAAAGTGGAGGATTTAAAAAAATTCTGGTATGTATTCAAACCCAAGTTACATTTGAAAATACTATTATAGCTGTTTTCTGCTGCATTTATTCTACTGGTATTCAGAAACAGGTTGTAATGTGAGATAAGGAATAGAATAATGTCCCATACTTTACCTGAATGCCTGCAAAAACCCTACTGGGAAGCATTAGTCTCTCTGCACATACACATTTTGTTTCCACTTTTTATGTACTCTGAAATTTTTCTTTGTTGGCTTTTATTCCAGCAAGGAATGATCTCTTATTGTTCCCTACATGCGCAAGAAAAAGAGGAGACACATTTATTCAAAGTATTTATGGGAGCAGCAGGTTGTATCAGGCACCAACAATATTAGTAGTGTTTCAGTAAGAACCTTATTTTGTGTCAGTGTTACTATAAAGTCACTTTTACTTCCTGTTTTTTTCTCACTTCACATAAATTTCTTTCTGGGGACAAATTAGGCATGTAAGTACTTCATTCCACTGCTAAAGACTGCAGGACACCACTGGTACTTGGATTTGAATTCTGCACTACTATTCTTCTCTATTTGATGCATACTTGCATACCTTGGATTTCTGACATTCAAAGACAAAATTCCCTATAAGATTTTAAATGTGAAATAAATAAGTCTATGACATCAGAAATTCTTACCATGCCTATGCCAGTGTTAAGGTTTTGCTACAGTGATTTCCTCTTCTGTAAATCACAGAAGTTTTGAAAGAGCATCTTAAATCAGCATAATACAAAAAAAGTCTGGTGTTGTGCTCCACCTGGTTCCCCAAATTCCACTTTGCCACCAGATCCTTTTTGGGAACTGAACCTGTTTTCTTTAAATCTATAATGTCAGGAGGTAAGCAATGTGTTGAGCAGTCATTTCCTATGTATTAGCTTGGGAGAACAGACAGAAACTTTCAGAACAACAAGAGGCAGGAATTCAATCCTTAACTATCTTTTTCTGTAGGCAAGTAATTCAGAAGGCCTGATTACTGTCTCTGCTCATTCACCAGGATATGAGGTGTGTCAAAAGCTGTTTCAAAAGCTGTACAGATGTCATATCTCGGTCCACTTTATGTAGCATCTGTCACACACACACACTTCTGCACCAGCAGCTGGACTGGGGTTACCTCAGAGCTCCCAGGTGCAGCTGTGCAGCACTGGTGCAGGATCACCAAGGGACTGGACAATCTACCTCCAATCAGGCTAGCCTCTGTGACTCCCTTTGGTATATCAGTGTAAAGGCACAATGAAGGCATATGTTGAGAAAATTTGAAGTTCCTATTCAATACTGGTGATGTTTAAAAACATGATCTAAATTCTGTTTGGAGCACAAGTTAAAAATTATACAGAAATTATTTCCTGAGTAATGAAAACTACAGATAATGAGCAGTGGAAATATAGATTATCTACATCACCTCACCTACCTAGAAAAAAAATCACATTCAAATAATTTTAACCACTTTCATATTATTGTCCTTCATTGCAATACTGCAGATCCCTGCAGGGTGTGGTGTTTCGTTACACATCCTAATCTGCTTCTACCCCAGTGCATTACAAGAAATATTTTCAGTTGTTACTCTTTGCAAGCTCAGAGCACGTTTTTCATAGAGGAAATTACTTCAGCATAGCACTTCAGCCTTTGTTAGTCAGTCTTCCACTGAGAATGCAATTAATAATGTGGAATGCAGATACTGCCACTCTTCTTTCCATTTGCAGAGTATGAAATACTGATGTTTTTTAATATGAAAATGTGTTTTTATAAGGAGATCACATTAGTTATTCCCATCAGAAAATACACTATGTAAACCTGCTATGTTACCCAGTTGTTTTAAACTAATGATAATAAACATAATTTTTAATATTAATATAATACACCAAAATATGCCATTTGGAATGAACTTATGACACTTTTTACAGGAGAAACTATGTTTCATAGATATATGATTAGAGAGAAGCATTTATTATATAATACAGTGACTCCGCAAATCATGACTTTTCGGGAAAATTTTCTAACCGCATCTCATTTTACAGACTGGAGATTGGTAAATCTTCAGTATTTGGGAGACTTTGAACAGTCATTTGCTGCTGGGCTCAACTCCTGCAGATTGAGTATCCTCCTGAGTACTCATTAAAATAAAATAACTGCCTAAACCAATAAAATTTATGTCCTTTAGCTTTTCAGTTTCAGTCTTCTGCTTGACCTTCAGATAATTGTAAGGAGATGTTTATCACTGAAAGGGAAGAGTGGTTCCATAGCAGACTTTAGCCTCTCCTACCTTTAATGTGACCCCAGGAGAGAGATGAAAGCATTCAACTACTTCTGCTTCCTAGGAGGAAACTTGCTATTTTGCTTTCACAGGCTTCTTGCAATGTTTCCCTTGAGTGACAGATACTGTGCATTGCAAAGGTCTGTCTCCTGGAGCTGGCAAAGCCTGCTCTGAGCCCTTGGATGGTCCTGGCATTTATACTTCTTGTCACTGCCAGTTACTGCCACTCATGGATCAAGTGTTATCAGCACCATCAGAGCTGACTGCCTCAGTCCCAGCTGAGTGCAGAACGATATCCTGAGCTCCATGCTGCTACACCAGAGCTCAGCAAACTGCACATTTCCAATCACACAAAAAACCAACAGCCTAGCCCACTGAATTAAAATGTAGAAGTCCAGTGTAGTACATGGGAATAAGATTTTACACATTTAACTATATACATATTTTGGAACTTTTGGTATAGTAATCCACTTGGAATTTTTAATAGACTAATGCTTCCAATAGGAGCTGCAGAAATACAAGTTATAACCTTTTCCATGGGTGGGATTTTGCATCAAGAACCTTCATGCAGCAACATAATACTGTAGTCTACCTAGTTAGCATGGTCTTACTAGATTATAAGTAATACATCTTCTATGATATGTTGATTCTGGTGATTTTAATAATTTTAGTGAACCTGCTCATTTAAATCATTATCCCAAACACATCTGTTAAACAGTGTGCACAATGTATATGTGTTGCAAATAATGGCACCTTGAGTATTGAGGCAGCAGGCACCAAGAGCATTATTTACTGTGCTTTCCATGATAACATTTTGCTCAAATTTAAATTGTCTTTCTCCTGTAAGAATTTTGTCATAGCCTTGAAGCTGTTAGCAGACAACACAGTAATCAATATATTCCTTGGATAAACGAATTTTTACTAGCAGGATTATTCAACATGACAAACCCCAAAGATTTTCAGTGCTTCAGCACAAATACAAGAAAACTAAACAATGTCACCGTGCATATGCACACGCAAGCAAAAATAGATAATGGCTGAAAGGACTCTAAGTCCTTGGGTTTTAAGCTATCCAGAGAGCCAAAGAAAAACACTGATTCCACAAGTTGGTTCAACACTCTGCTGAATAGTTAGCTTATTCCCATCAGCAAAGATTCCTACTTTATGAAGTCTTCCCTGTCTGCAATGCCTCAATTCAAACCCCTTTGAAATTAATATACCAAATGAAATCTTTAAATTCTGGATAAAAATCTGAAGATCAGAATGTCTGATGTGTTTTACTGGGACACAAATAGGACAAAGAGGTACAGAACCCAGCTGTAGTAGTGTGCTCAGCTCTGGGGACCCTACCGTAAGGATGGTGCAGACCTGCTAGAGCAAGTCTAGAGGGGAGAGCCTCTCCTAGGCTGAGAGAGTTGGGGTTGTTCAGCCTGAAAAAGAGAAGACTCCAGAGAGACCTCATTGTGTTGTGGTGGCAGGGGTCACTAGCAAGGTGCCTCAATCTTCCAGTAGCGTCCCCTACAGGAGCTGCTTTGGTGGAGCCACACACACACCTGGTCCTGCACACCACTGATGTCCCTAATCCACACAGATGACAAAGAGCCAGGAAGGATCCTTGGACGGCAGTCCATGAGGGAGTTTATTTTCTCCCAACTCACAGGGAAGCCAAGGGCAAGGACCAGGAGCAGGGTGTGCAGGGGATCTTTTATGGGAGGTGGAGAGCACCAGGATCCAATGGGGAGAGGGCCAGGGGGTGGTGCACAGACAGGACTAGGGGCAGGAAGCCACTCAGGAACATGCAGGAGAGGACCCAGGCAGCAGGGGCCAGTAGGGGATCAAGGGAGAGAGAACTTTCCAGGGCCCAGGGCATACATGGAAAGGAGAGGCAAGGGAGGCCCTTGGGCCACGGGAAGGGATTGAACAGGGGTACCTGTAACCATGGCAACCAAAAAACTATGAGAAAGGCCTTAAGTTTTCCATTCCCAGGGAGTGCATGCTAAACAATGGTATCATCCCTCCAGAGGATACCACTGCCTCCTTGGGCCGGAGGCTCGCATCATTGCACCTCCAGTACCTAATGGGGACATATGAGAAAGCTGGAGAGGGACTTTTACAAGGGCATGATAGGACGAGAGGGGAAGGCTTTAAACTGAAAGACGTCAAGTAGATATTAGGAAGAAATTTTTTTCTGTGAGGTGGTGAGGCACTGGCACATGTTGTCCAGAGAAGTTCTGGATGTCCAACCATGATTGAAAGTGTTCAAGGCCAGGTTGAATGGAGCTCTGAGCAACCTCACCTAGTGGAAGGAGTCCCTGCCCACAGCAGGCAGGTTGGAAGTAGATCATCTTTAAGACCCTTCCACCCCAGACCACTCTATAATATTTGAACTTCAAATTAACAATTTAATTTTAATAAGCCTCTAGGAACTATGAAAACAATATTGTAGCCAAACATCTGCTTTTCTAGATGCCTGAACAGTATTTTAAAATCCATCTTTTAGAGTTCAGCTGAACTAAGGCTGGCTCTAATGCATATTGACTGAACCTAACAATACTGCCTTCTCCCAATGGTGCAAGATGCATGGCACCAGCTTAGTTTTAACTCACTTTATTTCAGGTGTACAAACATCTTTCAGCTGTAAAAAATTATGTCCTAGACAGGTAAAACCATTCCAATTATGACAGGCTATCTTTGTTTACAAAAACTTTTGTCTGTCCAAGCCTCAGTTGTACATATTCTTGCTCCTGAAGCCATAGTGCAGGTAATACCTTGGGAATATCACTGCCAAGTATGTGGTGATCTTCAGTCTTTCTCCAACACCTTCTTCCTTTTTTATTTGATATCAGAATATTTGCCCTTTCAGCTGGAAATTTTTGTGATACTCAGAGCAAAAAAAAACTTAGCAGAGTCTGATTTTTGGACAGTTATGATGAAAAAAAGGTAAAATCAGTACAGGAAGGAAATAAAGGGCACAGCAAGATACAGGCAATGACTGCTGTGAAGTACTCGGTTTTTGAAAATAAAGGTATGTAACTCTAAATTAACAATGTTCCAGCTTCCTAACATCCCCATGTATTTAAAAAAAAAAAAAGCAAACCAGTAGTAATAATTAGAAAACTTTTTCTTTCCCATTTTGCCTTTACACTTCACCATCTATTCTCTATTAACTGCTCTCTTCATTTGTTTGCTCAATCTTCTCTCTTGAGCAGATAAAAGGGTTTCATTAAAGTAAAGCCTAATGCTGTCAGTGGCAGGAGAGCTGCCAACCCTGGCGGTTTTAGTAAGTCTATTAAGCTGACCTAAGCATGCTAATACTTAATAAATTCCCTCCATTCACAGCAGTCCTTTGCAAATATT
Source organism: Erpornis zantholeuca (assembly GCA_013400515.1). Taxonomy (NCBI): domain Eukaryota; kingdom Metazoa; phylum Chordata; class Aves; order Passeriformes; family Timaliidae; genus Erpornis; species Erpornis zantholeuca. Next base: position 37,918 of record VZTN01017016.1, on the reverse strand, counting down.
CTCTTATCTCATATGGAAAACTAAATTCTGCAATTCAAATGAATAACAAAAGACCAGATCGCACACTTCACTTTATATTTATGTATATGCACAGTCTTGTCTAAGAGGAACAGCACATATAGTCAATTGCAATCTCTGCTGTACCAGACATACTACTTGAGATTACAGAAAGGACTAACAACAGCTTGATGAAAGTATTCCAATTATTAAGATGAAACCAGCACTGGACATTCAAAACAGAACTTTTTTTCATGGATTTCCTTTCACAGTCCATTTAGAGAGCAGATTTTCTAAACCTATTTGAAGGACATCTGCTATATGTATTGTATTTAGTACATTTTATCTCTAATTTATCCAGCAAGCAAAAAAACCCCCAAGCCCCAGATTCTAGAAATCACTGCCATCTTCTGCCATTACCATAGCACTTAAAGTGATAGAAAAATACTCTGAAGAACAAGTGAACTACAAAGCACTATTAGTCGGCATCATCCTTTATAAAAGGAAAAGCCTTTATCATCCTTAATATCACTTGCCATTCTTCAGGGCTCCACAGCTCCAGTAATTTCTTAATTTTTAATTGAAACAAAGCTTTTAAAGCAATAAAATATCCAGCCTTCATCTCTTACAGAAGAGAAAACCAGTCTGTATCAGTAGAAAATGACTGATCTGAATTCTTCTCTCCCAAAAGGTTAATGTAATTGTTTAGATCCAGTAATAAATATGCTGGTAGGGCGTGGGGTTGACAGAGGGTACCACCCTATGTCTAATAGGAAACATATTTAATAAGCAGCATGATTTATTTAAGTAAACAGTTGCCTGAGAGCTACTGATAGGCAAGTGCAGAAATGATGGTGGAACAGTCCCAGAGCATCATTTCTTCAGTCATAATAGAAAATGTTGGCTTAGAGCCAATATTTTATTCATTCTGTTTTCAGGTTTTGTAAAGATTACTGGAAACCCTACTCCTACAAAATTTAATTCATACAAAATTATCATGCATATGCAAAAATAATAAAAGGACCATGGTTCTATGAATAAACAGGATCACATTTTAAACTCAAAACCTAAACTGTCCTAAGAAGAAAAAAATTACTCATCTTTGTAAGGATTTAGCAGATTAAAACTAATCATGCACATATCTTACTATACTTAGTGGAGCATTTATATATGCACTGCTACTGCAGTGAGGTAAACAACATATTGGCAACCTTGCACAGAACCAGAACTCCTAGATGGGAATATAAACCACCCTCCTCCATCAAGAAGTGTCTTTCTGCTTCCCCACGAAAAGAGAAAAATGATGCTGAAGCCACCAATTGTATTGCTTAGCCTTAGCTGTGGTGAAGTCTTCAAATAAAGAAAAGCTTGACAGAGGGCTTCTTCACAATTAGCTGAGTAAATCCTTGAGCAATTCCATGTTATTTCATTAATTTATTTCCTATCCTTGCAGGACAAAACAGTACTTTAGATAATGTAACAGCCCGCAGACCTCTTCTCAAATGGCTCATGGCTGCTGTTGTACTGCATGGGAACACCCACGTGTCAGAGACAGAAAATACAGATGAGTTAGAGCAAGGAAGTTATGTCTTGTGAATAAACTTACTTTACATAAGAGAAATATGGCAACTTTATTTTTCTATTCTTTTTAAATAAGCACTCCTCCAATCACATCTGAATGACCCATGTGATGCTGAATAATGCACCCATCTAACAAAAGTGGAATTCACATTTAAGAGCTCAGTTTTATAAGATAAAACTGGGTATTTCTGAATTCTTATTAGTTAAGCTTATGGGGAAAAAAACCACAAATTAAGGACCTTGACAAAAATCTAGTGTGCCACAGAAGGCTGTGCAAGTGAAAAACAAAAAGCAGAATCATCATGGAGAACATCAATGTATTTTATAGCTTCTTCTCTAGTGCCATCTTGCTACCCAATGATTCCTTTGTGGCAAAACAGGAATGTAAAGGAAGATGTGACCTCTGTCTTTTAAATTATTTTTTATGAAAATGGTAACATTTTAATAATCAATGGCATTATCTCTTAAAAATCCATTATTTTCTTATTGAGGCAATTGCTGATGTTCCAAAAATAACCATGTAAAAAAATGCTACAGTTTTTCCTTCAATTACTATCTCTTGGTACCATCAACGCCTAAAGGTAAGAAGGCAATAAACCCATTATTTCGTAAGAAATTTATAGTATCTTTGTGCACAGCTGTTGATTTATGTAAGTGAACTTTATGCTGCTAAGAAACAGGATTAATATACCAGAAAAGAAGGTTAAAGGTAGGTCAGTGATATAGGACAATGGTTTTTAACACAACTTGCATCCCAGCCTCCAGTTTGAAGCATAATGTTCATTCCTATATTCTGGAGTGTTAAATAACACTCTAACTAGATGCAAAAGACAAGAATCATTCAACATTATCCACCCTTGATCTTTACACAAAATTCCCATGACAGCCATAGAACTTCCACAGCTGTACAAACTACAATAAGGTCCATGGCAAACACAGCTTTCAGGATTTGCTCTACAATAAATATCACAAGTGAAAAAGAGACAGTAAATGTTAACTCTTTATTTGTTTTGAACATATAAAGGTTATATGAAACAATTGAATCAATTTTTATTTATGAAACAATTCTTTTAGAGCCATCTTGTGGGGAAAATAAGGAATTTAAAAGAATACATGTACTTTAATAGCTTTTCTACCAAAAAGATCAGTGTATGACATCTTCTAGTACTCTTAAAAAAATAAATGTCTCAGGCACACTGTAAACTTTATACAACATTGTTTAATCCCCTAGAACATGAAGGAAGTGCCTTTATGAAGAATCACAGGTTAAAAGATCAGTTCTAAATAGAAAAAATATATATCATTATGTTAAAGATGCTATGTTTCTGAAGAATGGTTTTAGGCCAGATTCTATTCAAACTTCAACCAACTGTTGCCCAAAAAAATGCACAAAAACCCAGAGAAGGTGAGTCTTCATTCAGAGCCCTCTTGAGTAAATTGGATACAATTATTCAGTCTAATTAAACTGGGGGTAAAACAAAGCAAAATCAATCTAAACATATTAGTAGATTTAGCACTCCAACCTGGAAGTTTTCATTCTTAAACATCCTTAGCATTTCCAATTCAAAGCTTTGGTAATATTTGCAAGTTCTGAAGGAGTTTACACCAGTTGTTCATATAGAACTTATTACATGACAGTCTTCTGTTTGTATACACTTAAGTAAAGTACAGCCTTGGGCACTCAATTTCAGTACAATCAAAAGTCATGATGCAGACTTCAGCTACCTAGGGCAATCAAATATCAGCTCTGCCTGATTTATGTGTCTTGTCTATGAAGCAAAGTGCTTAGATTTTATCCTAGAGAATAAAAGCACACATGTAGTTCAGATATCTTACTCAGTCTTAATTTATGCCCTAATAAAATACTTAATTTACATAGAACATTAAAGCGTATCACATCACATTTTTCCAGTACATAATTATCTTCTATTAATACAGAAGTAAAACAAGACATCACAGAACACTTGCAAAGCACACAATCAAGAGGTGTCACAGAAATATGTGGGTTTTTGAGCCGTTACAATCAGTGTACAGTATAGACTAGCAGGCACCTCTGTTAATTTATTTTTTTTAAAGAAAAAAATTTGACAACAAAAGGGTCCTATGGTACCCAAAACCTCTGACAGTTGTAATTAAAGAGAACACACTGGCACCCAGACATATAACCCAACAATTTGGCTAAGGCAAGCACGAGTATGCCATTTTTTAGTTTTAAAATCCTACCAAACTTTGAGCGAAAGAAGGTGTACATGTGCGCGTACAGCTTTCCTTCCTCTTTAAAGAGGACACTGACATCTGCTTCCTCCATGCCCGCTTTAAACTTTAGAAAGGAGCCCTGACTCGGGGGCACTTGCCTTAATGAGATTTTGGATTTCTTTGAATTTTGGATGTTCTTTATCAGCTACCAGCTGCAGCAATATTGCTTCGCTAGTAGTAACTATAATTCCAGTACGTGCAAGACGCTGAAAAAGAAAAGAGCAGAGAGGAAAAAATGTGAGATATTTGCAAATGTGAATGAGTGAATCTTGTAAAAGAAGACAGATAGCAATTTTAAAAAACATTTCCTATTAACAAAAGTACTGCCAATTCCATTCCAGCATTTCTTAGTGGTATTATTTATAAAGCTAGAATGAAAATTGACTTTCCTATGACAAAAGGTTCCCCTGGATTACAAATAAGGCTTTCTCCTTGAACTGGATTCTTTCCCCAAGTGAGATTTAATAGGCAACAGCCCCACACATCTTAGAAACAGCCTTTTCCTCTTGTATGACCCAGAGGACAGCTTTCTTCACTCTCATGTAGATTTGAAAGGCCTAGGGGAAAAACAAAATAGCGAGATCCTATCTAACAGCAATAGCAAGAAATTATAACAATTTCTCTTTCGGACCTTGTTATGTAGCACTACTTCAGCTGTTGGACTACAGAGTGTACTAGTAGCAATAATCTCTGGAGACGGAAGGAAAATCTCTTCTACAGACATTAGAAATCCTACTGGCACAACAGCAGCTCTTTTAAATGATGTTTCACTACAGGCAGTAATTCCAGAGTTAGTTCTCACAGGTTACAGAATAAAATGCATAGCTGCAGAAGAAGCAAAACTAAAAGAGGTCTGCTAGACCTTTCAAGTATGCAATTCAGCAGGGCTTGGGCTTCACATAGTCCAAGGCACAGGACTTGTTAAATTACTGGTATTTTAAAACTGTAGTTCCTGCTTACATAGCAAAGTTATCTTCAGCAAAGGCTGACCAACCCATGCCCCCCATCATCTTCCCAGCCATCATGCAGATGCTTTGGCAGTAAAACTCTTCATGAAGTCAGTTTTCCCTGCTACTCAGCTCTCCTTCTCCATACAACCATATTTGTTAAACACACATACAAAGAAGAAAATGGGAACATTAAAATGAAATACCATGGAAATGTTTTCAACATGAGCTTCTCCAGGAAACAGAGGTTTTGGTTTTAACTGGTATGGATGAGAAAAAAACCCAGACTCTTAAAAAATCATTGCCATTTGTGAAATGATTGAAAAGAGAGAACATCTTCTCTTTACAACCAAAACATACTATAACATATCAAAGAGGCTGGCATTGGCTTATACCTTTTCTAGGACTAGACATAATTTTCATAGATTTCAGATTAGCAGAAATTAACAGATGCATCTGCTAAACATATTGGATGATTTCCAAGGAAATTTTAAGTCTTCTTAGAAAAGAAAACTGTCTTTGAGAAGCAGGAAAGTATCCACAGTATGTTGCATCCACACTGCAGAAGGAAGAAGAAAACATGAAGAACAAAAAAGAAATCCAGCAGGAGCAGACTAAACTGTCTCAGTGTGAGACCAAGCACTGGCATAAGATGTCTTCACCAGACAGGACAGAGATTCAGAACAGTCATAATCTTGAACTGCTGGGCTGAGGTTTTGCACCAAAAATGAGAATTTTGAGACTTTTTTGGTTTCTGAGGATTTTTTTAACTACAAGTTGTTGCCTGCTGTCATTTTTAAGTACACAACAGAAGTGGAGACAGCCTGTTATCCAGACAGACATTAAAGCTTTCGGTACTTTTATTTTATATATATATATATATAAATTTAAGTCAAATTGCACTTCCTAGTACACCTGCTCAGGTATTAGCATATTCATCACCAGCACAATCAAAACACATGTTATATGAAGGGAAATGTGGAGAATTGAAGGGGCAGGTAGGACCAGATGGGACTTATTTGAGGAAGCTACTTGTTTTCACTGCAACGTCACTCTTCATTATTCTTGAAAGGTCACTGTGAATAAAGAAGGGCTGTGTCACCGTGAAAAGACAGATATTACAATCATCTTCCCAGAAAGGTAAGGAAAAGGGTCCAGGAACCCTGATCAGTAAAATTCATCCCAGCTCACCAGTTTGCACAAGAGACAATGTTAGACTCACTCATTAAAAGAATGTGACTAGGAACTGTGAGCTATTTGGTGAAAACAAAGCAGAATTACCCAACACTTTGGTATGTTGCCCTCTTCCCTAAGAAATGTAATGCCATGGTCAATCAGGATTAAGGACATGTCTAATACAAGTCCCTTTCTCCTCCTCCCAAGCATGCCCATGTCTTGCTTGCTCTAGCCCACATCCCTCAGCAGCATTTTTAAGTGAGGCTCTGTAACTCAAAAAGAGGACAATGTTGGTATGTGCTGTCACGTGCAGCAGGGAAGGTGTTACTGCTGGCTCAACACTGCAGAGCAGCAAGTGTTTGCTGAATCATATTGTAATGACTGATGACATAAGGGACCACAGCAAAACATTTTCTTTTGCTTACTGAGAAAGCATTGCAAAGGCATACTAAAAAGTTACCTAAAACAAAAAAATCTACAGCTTTTGTAAGCAACCACACTTTTAAGACCAATACTTTTTTTAATAGAAAGTAAAGCAAAGCTCGCTAGTCACTGTTTTAACCTTTATTGGATTGGTCCCACTGCTACGCTTACAGACACAGTGTAAGTGATAAATGTGCAAAAACATACACTATAAGGCAGACGGATTTCAGGTTTTCTATATTTGTTTTGTCTTCTACTGCTACTGCACCACATTGATTTGGGAAGTCCATGACTTCAGTCACTCCAATACTTTGTGTGTGTCCCTATGCTCTATGTGACAGTTGACATTAGGTTTCCACTTAATCAAAGTCATGGGTTTCATCAATTGCTCTATGCTAGGGATTTCTGTTTAGCCTTTAAGAAAATAAGTCCTCTCAAAATCTATGAAAAAGTATAACATGCTGTGGTTATTATTAGTTTCTATTTCCAAATAATTGTTAGGGCCTGAAGCAAAAATTGCAGTACTTAACGTATATATCAGGTTTTGACTTCCAAGAGTGATGCCTGTAGGCAAGTTAAGAGTACACCATCAAAAAATCGTTTGCATGAATTTGTTACCACATAGTTGGATGTGCTTTTAAATCTTCTTGTCACATTTATCTCCACTTTCTCAACATTTAGTTTGACTAAGCTCCTAAAAGCAGAGGGGAGGGTAATCTTTACTATAATCAGGGTCTTGTGATTAAGCTTTAAATTGCACTGATGAGGAAAAGCAGAAGGAGGGACAGACATAAAAGGAGCTTTGAACAGGATCGCTTACTATATTTCACTGCATTTCAAGAATTTCAACACCTGAATAAATAATTTCAACACCTGCTCTTTGGAACAACAAAGCCAAAAGCTTTATAGCACTTTTATTCTGCTATAGAGATAACACTGCATAAAGGGATATGCTAAAATGTTAATGTTTACACAGAGTATCTATATTGGATGAAACAATCACTTTTAAATTCAAAATATTGCAAAGTCAGTTATGCATATTAAATCATAAAGAGAAAAGAAAAAGGCAGCAATTCTTCTCCACCTTCAATGCTGTTTTAAGAATCAGAGCACTCACCTCTTCTCAAATCTACAGTTATCCACTGCTTTGTCCTTAGAAATTCCTTGTTAGCTTACAATAAGCAGAGAACCCAAGGTGAAGAATGCCTGGACTAAGAAACTTACCTCAAGAGCAAACATTCTGTCCATCATACTTCTTGATGAAGTGGCATCAGCTACAATATGAACTTCCAGACCTCTGCCAATTAATTCCAATGCTGTTTGCTGGATGCAGACATGAGTCTACAGGGGAGAAATCAAAGGCAAAAAAGCCAACCAACAAATCACTATTCTAAAATGGAAGTAACACAATCACAAATTAGAGTACATAATTAATTAGAGTTAGAATATGTATCTTTCTACCCCTGGCATTACTAGGGAACTCATTATGCATTTTAAATGCCAGCTGAGATTGAGACAAGTGCCTGTAGTTTACAAGTATCTCATTTCAGATTTTATTATGAGATATATTAAAGACAACACAAAAATAATGTATTCTGTAGAGGATATCTGAGCTCTAAGTCACATAAATTGAGTTGTTTTTTTAATTACAGAAAGCAATGTCCCCTTTGAGGACCAACAGATGTTACCATAAATCAATATAAGAATGGCAAGGCACCTACTTCTACTCCAAAGAGGACAATACTACGGACTCCAGGGATCTCTGCTAATGCTGCTTCAACTTCTGGCAACACCATAGAAAATTTTGTCTTGGGAAGCACAAGTTTAGCTCCTGTTAAATCAATTTCTTGCACAGTGTTGCCAAGACCTTTGGGATACTGTTCAGTGACAATAACCGGAATTCCCAAGAGTCGTGCACCTTGGAGCTGCAAGAAGACAGAGAGGAAAACATTAAAAAAAAAAAAAAAGAAATTATTAAAGAACAATAATAACAAAGGCATTGTTATTACCTAAAAATAAGTACTTGTTAGACTGTACATAAAATAAAAGTTTACAATGAGTGATCAAAACTCAGTAAAAGCCAAAAGAAAAGCAAGCATACCAGTCGTTGGCCCACACTGATGATATCACCAAAGTATTTGATGGCAGGCCTGAACCGTTCTTGCATGTCACAACAGAAAAAAACAGTGCTTGAGGGTGTCAGGTTGCCCAAAGTAGTAATCTGAAAAAAAGAAATAAAGGTAATGTTTTCCATGGCAGTGGACACCTTTCAGAAATGCAGAAAATGAGCGTGTGCAGTAACTCTGCCAGATAGTGGATTTATGTTACTTTGAGTCAAAATAGGAGAAAAGTTTTTCAAGCCTGGTTTTGGTATGTTCCTAAATTCAAATGAATAGCTGATAATGAACATATGGTATAGTCATCAATACATAATCAAGATATTATTAGGTGGGAAGCACAAGTTAACGTCAGTGTACATGGAAATTTCTGAACTCTGAAAGGGGCAGAGGAACATATTGCCTAGTATGTGCCTGAAGTACAGCAAAGAAAAGAAAAAGTACCAAAACCAAAATAACATTCTTCAAATTCATTTTTAAATCCACAGTTCTTGGAAATTATATAGACCTGGGATAAATAAAATTTTCAGACTTCCACTTGCTTTCAAACATTGTATGTACACATATTTTCAATATTTCCTTTGTGTAGTCCATTTGATTTGTCTATGACATGTTTCAGCACAAGTCTGATGAAAGTCCAAAGGCTAGGATGAAAGCAGAGAAGACTGTAAATATTAGAAACTGAACTGAATACATTTTAATGAAGAAAAAGTAATCTCTGGAGTTTCCCTCATAGGCTACAAAGTGGGGCAGAAGGGAGGGGATAAGAAAAATAATTCAAATATTTCATTTTCTTACACTTGGAGTCCTTTGTATTTGTATAAATATATTACTTGCACCACCTGTAGAACCAAAGTGTAGGGCTTCAGATGGAAGCTACAATGAAAGGAAAAAACTTCATACCATCATTTAGTTGTAAGGCAGCTCAAGAGAAGTTACATCCATTCCAGAGCATTTTAGCAGACAGGTAAATCAAATTGAATAAAGAGCTTCTGGGAATACCAATTAATTATATACACTTCATTTCCTGCAAACTGAGGTTTTAATGTTTTAAACAAAATTCAAAAATCTGTAAAAGAATGTATTTCTGAAGAGTGCAGCTGTATTGGGTTTACGTGACAAGGGTTTGATAGTGAGGGGAGGCTGTAGGGGTGGTTTTTGTGAGAAGATACCAGAAACAACCTCACGTCGCAAGAGTGTTAATGCCAGGTGAATCCAACACAGACCTGCTGCATCTGTGATGCTGGTGACAACTCTGTGCTAACATATTTAAGAAAGGGTAAGAAAACACACTGTGCAACAGCAGCTGTGATAAGGGGAGTAAGAACATGTGGAAGAAACAGGCCTGCAGACACCAAGGTCAGTGCAGAAGGAGGGGCAAGAGGTGCCCCAGGTGCTGGAGCAGAGATTCTGCTGCAGCCTTTGGAGGACCCCACAGCAGAGCCCTGAAGAAGGCCTTGATGTACCCTGAAGAAGGCTGTGATTCTGGAGAGCTGAAGAGTGCTGAAGCAGGCTCCTAGCAGGGACCCGCAACTTTGCAGAGAGGAGCCCATGCTGGAGCATGCTTGTGAAGGACTGCAGCCTGTGGGAAGGAAGTACATTTGGGAAGTTCATGACATACTGTGTCCCACAGGAGGGACCCCATGATGGAACAGGGGAAGAATATGAGAAGGATGAGTGCAGAGGTGAAGTTTTATGATACGACCACAAACCCCATTCCCCATCCCTCTGTGCTGCTTGAAGGGAGGAGGTAAGAGAAGGTGGAAGTAAAGCTAAACCTGGGAAGAAGGAAGAGATGGAGAACAGATGTTTTTAAATTTGTTCTTATTTCTGATTATTCTGCTCTGTTATTAATTAGCACTATATTAAACTATTTTTTCCAAGTCCATTTTGTCTATGATGGCAATTGGCAATTGATTCCTCCCTGTCCTTATCTTGATGCACTAGCTTCTTATTTTCTCCCCTCCATCCTACTGAGGACAAGTGATGGAACAGCTTTGTTGCAGTTTTCTGGCTTTTCGGTGGAGTGGCAAGCCGCAAGCAGTGCCAAAGAGCGTTTCTGCCCAGCCCGGGTCAGCTCCTCATGCTCCAAACCTTCCCTCTGAAGGCACAGTCACGGCGCCTTCACAGGCCAGGGAGGCACAGGGCCAGCTCTGGCATCTTTGCGCTTCGCAACAAGGCAGCAATAAAGGAGATGAGGTCTCTTCATGGGGAGCACGGAAGGTCTTTATTCACATGGTAGCATGCAAGTCCACAGAGGCAAAGACCCAGGAAGGCAAAGGGTCTGAAGTTTTATGGGAACAAAGGGAGGCGGAGTTGGGGTCCCTCAGAGACCAATAGGAGAAGCCTGAGGACCAAGACTAGTAGGGAAGGGGGTAAAAGGGGGTGGGGGAACACCACACAGCTTGGTGGGCACCTGGTGGCCAACCAAGGTCAACTCACCACAAAGGAATTGGGCATACACTGGGCATATTAGTTCCAAAACTTTCACTGGTTCATCGCATCTCTCCTGAGTAAAATGCTGTTGATCTCAATTCCCAAGGCTGAAAAACAATAATGGCCATGCTTAAGCATATGCAATGGCCTGTTCAAACTGCTGGGAAAATTACTTTTATGCAGCAACTGTAAATGCTAAATTCCTTCAATGCTCAGATTCATTACACCACTACTGCCAAAGCAGCAAACATTCCCAAACATGGTTCCTCCAGTCCTTGTACGCCAAACGGCAATACTATTAATACAAGCAGTTACAGAGGAAAATGCAGTAACAACCAGAGTGCAGATGATTTAATACTGGGCCAACTGATGCCACAGAAAGACAGAAAAGCATCACAATAGGCATTAGGGAAATGTTTTTCACCAGGAAGATACAGCTGCACTGAAAAAGGTTACCACTTGTGAGATCTCCATCTTTGGAGATTTTCAGCATTCAGCAATGCAGCAATGATTTGATCAAGGGGTTAGGGAAGGCAGCCTCTAGGTATTTTTCCCAAAGAACACTTCTGCAACTCTACACCAGGTAATGAATGAAGCCAGGGACCAAGACGGAACATAAAATTTATAACCACCTTGTTCTTGAATACCATCCATCTACATGCTTGAACAAAGCAAAAAGCAGTTGGCAGGCAGTACTAATGTACAATTCAACACCACAGGGAGCACCTACTGTGACCCATTCCAACTCTGGCACTTACTACCATCACAGAAGTCAATCATGACATTTAACTTTCCTACCATTCAGCAATAAAAATAGAATAATTGGAAAAGACAATATTTGTAAGTGTGGTTCCTACTCATAAAATGAGTCACTTTGTCTTGGCATTTATATGACAAAGACTATTATCTTCTCCTATAAGTCTTTCCATCACTTTAAAAGCTGCACCAGAGGAATTCAGGTTGGACATTAGAAAAGATTTCTTCACAGAAAGAGTAACTAGATATTAGAATGGGCTGCCCAGGGAGGTGGTGGAGTCACCATCGCTGAAGGTGTTGAAGGAAAGACTGGATGTAGCACTTGGTGCCATGATCTAGTTGACATGGCAGTGTTCAGTCTGAGCCCAGCCTATGTCTCTTTATAGTCTATCTGATGATGTAATTTTTTAAGATATTTTTGAACTACCACAAACTATAATGGACTGTAGAATGATCTGTGTGAAGTTCATCTACTGCCTTGGTATACACCTTCCTCTGCCAACACAGCAGATGGCACTACCATCCTTAACAGAGGAACAAATGTGAATAGAGTGGGAAGGTCTTCAAGAAGCTGCATAGCCTGCCCCTACAGAAGAATCAAACGAACACATATATTCTTCACAGATAACTACATGGTCTGATCCATCAGCAGTGGAACTCCTATAAAACCACAGCTCTATTACCTTTATCTTTCAGTGTTTTCTCAGTCACAGCTCCTTTGCTGCCATTTAAGAGTTTTATTTCCAGTTACGTCCACAGTGAGTTTGAAACACCATCCTGCTTCACACGGATAACCAGGTGCAAAGCCTATTATAAGAACTCAAGACTCAGACCTCATCTCCCTTTAGGCCTTCCCCTCCCCTTCCCTATTCTAAAATATATCTAATGCTTTTAGTATTTCTTCCTACAACTCAAATTATTTCCATGGTCCTCCCTGGGGTAGTTTTCAAATTGCAGTCTAGAATGAGGCACTCAATACTACTATCACAGCAGTGTTTCTCTGCCCATACTACTTCACTGCACTAGTAGGGCCTCAAATATCAGCCAATTCACAGCCCTTTCGGGCCCTGTTTATTTTGTACTTTCCAGTACACTCTCTGCTCTTTTCATAATTCATTATACTTAGACTCCTGAGGTGCGTTCTAAACTTTAAAATCATCCCTTGAACTCTCCCTCATCTTTTATTTGTGTAGCTGATTATTTCTACATTGCTACTTCCATTTTGAAGTGCATCTTATAGTACCCTGTTACTCCAACTTGTCCTGAAATATCTGAATTCTCCTTCCTCAGATGCTCGCAGCTCCTTCCAGCCTGCAGTCTTCCGCAAAAACAGTATTTGCCCTAAGTCTCATCAAGGGCAAGGGCAATGGAATAATTAAAAACAGTGGATTTGGAAGCCATCTCCCAGAGCACAACTCAATTTTATTCTGGTTTGACAGTGAAGTGCTGAAGAAAATTGACTGTCTTTCCAGCCAGGGAGTATCCTTATAGACTTCCACTGAATCTCATATGTTTATGTCAAAAATCACAGGGAGCTGTAGCAAAAGCACTATATCAGTTTTTCTTTATTGTCAAGTTGGTTTCGTATGATTTAGTTTATGCCTTCAGATTCATACCAGCAGCACTCTAAAATAAAGTTATGTCAACTATATGTTTACAAAATCTAACACAAATACTTCATATATTGATTTTCATATTTATTTCTTATTAACTTGCAGTTTGAATTCTAGCAGAACAAGAGGAAACTGGAAGAAACAGATGCTAAGATCAAAGAGTCAACACTTGCTGGTGTTACCTGGAAGAGCAGATGTAGAAAGGATAGAGTGCAGCAGAAAGCAGTCTGAAATTAGGTTTTGCAAACAGTAGCTAACACAGTCCATAAATAAACAAATGCACATATTTGGTATGAATAAAGGGAAAGTTTAGTTCACGGGCTCTTCAGTGTGCCACATAAATGCTATTACTCACTTACTTTCAATGCCATCTTCCCCTTCATGACCACTGTGTCAGGGTCATGTGACACCTCCACTTCACATCTCCTGACACTGAAAACGACCCAGACCTCTGCAGTGAGACATGCCAAAGAGCTGGGGTGAGGGCAAAACTACATCTAAACATCAAACCCTGCGCTGGCATATCAACGCCCTCTTATCCTCTGGGAAAGAGGCAGGCTCGGCAAGGACTGCAAGCCACTGCAGCCACCCACTATATGCATGAATCCAGCCTAAATTTAGTATTTACTCAGCCACAATAACATTAAACAACTCGGCCTCAAAAGAAAAGTAAAAAAGAAAATCAAAATCCAAATGACCCGAGGTTCCCCTCAACAGTATATAAGCAGTTCCATTTGTTGCACTTCATTTGTCTTAGGATTTTTCTGTCCTGCAACTGAAGGTTACCCACAGCACAGCCAGAACAGGTACATCAAACGGCCACACAACCTGATGCAGCTCTTTTACCCAGCTAAAGAAATCATCTCTAGGACCTTGTCCAGACCAGGATTTAAAGGTATGCTGTCATGAGTTACATACAGCTTTAAATCCTACTCCAGAAAAGACTTAGGTGGGAAAGGAGAGGTGATTTTTCACATCTATTTCATCTCTGCTGATTATTATTAATCAGACAAAAGGTGATTGTGATGAAGCACTAAAATTACAGGTTCAGCTTTACAAAAACATTCACATATACCGGCTTTTAATCTGTACTTGCCCTGTTTAAACTCCAGGAAATCATGATACATACAAAAGGAAATTTCCTCACAGTATTTCTAATGAACAAGAAACTGGAAGCGAAGAAATAATCCCATTTGACATCACTAGTCACCTCATAAATCTCACACCAAGGTTACCCACTAAAAGGGCAGACAGGAGGATGCTGCAGTCTTGGTATTTCAAGAATAGCATAAAAAAGACAACAATAAAAAGAAGCTACCATCTTTTCTTCTGTATTTCTACAAGAAAATTTTTAAGATTCAGTTGTACTTTGCTGCCTTTCAAATGAAAAAAAATCAATTCAGTTTAATGTATTTCAAGAGAAAAATAGGTTACAAGTGTTTCAATTTAGAAACATAAATATTTATCTTATGCTAAGCCAATGTGCAGCCTCTAACATGCAGTTCGGCATTTTTAAAGGACAGATTTAATTTAAAAACACATGAAGTTCATATAACTAATGTAGTACAAAAGTCTTGAGCAAAATATAAAATTACTAAAATGCTTGCTGCAGAGTAAAAACACACAAAGAAGGAGTCTGGATTTGAGGAAAAAAAATCCTCTTTCAATATTTTCAGCCCTTTTTTTTGCCTTTCTTTAGTGTTCCACATGCTGCTTTTTGAAAAACTTATTTAGGAGTGTACAAATATATCAAAATTCATAATTTCACCCTAAAAACCCTAAATAACTCCCCTGCAATTTATGCTTTGGTTTTTCCTGGTCTTCAGAAAATGGACTGGGGTTCCTGAGCTATTAGTTCTAGTTGCAAACTATCTGAGTAATATAAGATATGTGCAGTAAGAGTGAAAATCTGTGTATGAATTGTTATATTTTATTTACCTTATTCAGCAACAGTTGAATATCATTCTGAAAGCAGCTTTTCTCAAGAAAGACATGCCAGAGACATCGACCTCAAAAAATCCATACTGAAACAGTTTATGCAATGATGTCAGCAATAATTTTACCCTTTTAGCTTCAGTATCTTAAGGTTTACCAGTTTGTAAACACAGAGCACAGAGTACAAGACTGCTGAGGAGAAGTCACCTTGAAGTTATGACACCAACAGTTATGAAATAGCCTCTCTTGGTTATATATTTCAAAGCTGCCTGAACTCCTCCATTATCCAGCTGTAATGTGCATATAGCTGTCTTTTCGTTGGGTATCACCAAAGTCTTTTTCCTTACTTCTCTCCTCCAAAGGCAGCTACAACATTACAGCAAAACAAAATAATTTTTGTAGCACTATTTAGCAGTATTTAGAGGAGACTGAAGTGGTCCTGCATTCTCTCACCCAAACTATAAATATTATTCTGTTAAAACACTTTTAAAAGACTTAGAATTCATGAAAAGCAGATGACTCCTTTCAGCTAGTACTCAGCCCCTCCAGCTGGGAAAGGCCTGAGGAAATGTCCCTCTTCACTGCAAGTCTCTGGTTGAGGAGATTTGAGTTGAGGAGCAGCAGCCAGGCAGAACATCACAGTGCAGTGCGCCCCACCAGCCTGCACAACACTGTGTGGCCATCGAAACCTAAAATGGCTGTTTCATGTCAGGACACCCAAAACAAACAGATGTACATATATGACAATGGTACAAAGGCATAAAAACACCGGGGAGCAAGTGTCCCTGTAAAGATCAAGCCTTGAATTGAGTTCATGGAGTGGCTTTCCAAGGGAAGTATATGGCAATTTCTCCACGAGATTACTGCCCCCCTCATCTGCAGGGACAGGAAATTGAAACAGCCCAATCAAATATCATTTGATGCTGACATTTCATGAGCTATTGTATCAAAAGGCATCCTTCTATGACAGGGGTGCACAGGAATCAAAACAGAAGGATACCATTCCAGAGCTTATGGGCACTAGCTGTCCTAAAGGTTAAAATACTACCTCCAACTAAATGCATACTTCAAAAAACATGCATATAAAAACACTGAAATTATTGCCTAAGGATACAGATGCTAGCATCTGTAGATTTTAATTTTAAACCAAAAATATCTTTCTAAATACGCAAGTCTAATCACAGCAGCAAGCTAAAGTTGTCCCTCTCAAAACATACATCCAAAACAGTGATTCAACTGACTATGCCACACACAGAGTTGACAAATCAATGTTGTGTGTAACTGCAGATAAAACATCAGGGAGGGAGGGAAGGAGGGAGGAAGGGAGGAAAGGAGGGAGGGAGAAAAGGAAAAAAGGGCATATAATAGAAGAGGCAATGCCTGAATAAATACACAGGAAGTATAATATTCCCATCAATAAGTCCTAAAGGTCTTAAAAAGCACAGCTGTGTCTGTATCATACCAAATGTTCCTCAAACAAGTGATCTCTGAGCACCTGTCTCTGGCTTAAGGCAAGCTGACTGACATCATTGTGATGTCTCAGTTGAGATGTCTTCAGCTCATTCACAGCTGCTGAAACATATCAAGGAATAACCCACAAATATCATCCTTTTCATATCAACAGCTGCAATTGTCACAGAACTGCAACAGTATTGGTGTAGGTAGACAATTAAATAGGAAATAATGCATAAAATATTGGTTCATCCTGAATCCCTGCAGTCAAAGCTCTAGCGCATTTGCACCCTGGGAGTGATGTATCCTTCCTTGTCTCAATACTGACCTTTATTCCAAGACATATGTCCTGCTACAAATGCTTGGGCTGCATTTACAGTTTCAGTGCAGAAGGCATCTGCAAGAGTGTCTTTGCAGAGTAGTGATCTGCATGCACAAATGAGAACCAAAACTCTGACCTGAAATACTGTTACATACCCAGATTACACAAATTCTGTTTTTAAAGCCCTTGCTTTAATTAACACCCACATCAACTCCTTTTTGCAAGTAGGAAAGATTGTCCCTTTCCAGTTTTTCTGATTGGGTCCCCATCAATTCTGTTTACAACACAGAAACAGAAAAGTTTTAAACTGAATACGATGAGTGTCTGAGAGTCAATAAATAATAAGTTATTAAACTAGTCTGTTCTTCTTAACCATTCTGTCCATACATAAAAGTTAAGGAAAAAAAATATTCCAAAGTCATCCTTGATGTACAGTGTAAGCAAACAGGCCACCTTGAGAGTTTATGGGTAGAAGACACTACGATTAAGCAGAGTTTACAAACAGCATTTATTACCCATTTCTAAAAACATTAACAGAAGACAAACAATGTTTCAGGTTTTCTGATACCACTTTTCCAACTTCTTAGAAATGTCGGCTAGACAAACTAGAACCTCTTAATTATAAATTTTAAAAAATGTTCTGAATGAAAAGAGCAATGACCTGGGGTTTATAATCAGGGATTATTTTGGTTTGTTGGGGTTTTTTAAGTTGAATTCTTTGACACTGGAAAAAGGAAGAAGCAAAGTGTTTCGAGTGGAAGTATTACAGCACAGCTTGCACCAGTCCCTAGTGGGTGTAAAGGTATCTTCATAGGAGGGCACCTGTGCCTGCATCTATGTGGCAGTCTGGCTCCCTGGTTTCTGGCTACAGAACTACCCAGCTATAAACCTGGGCTTTATATATATCGGAAAAGGCTTTTTGAGGCAAAGAGGGATACAGAGGTCCTGACGAACTGCAAGCCACGATGTCTCGCTCTGGCAGAGCCCGCTTTACCGGCACCCTTTGAGTTTCCACCTTGCAGCATTACCGCCGGTTAAGGCCGGGTAGCACCAGCCGCCTGATTTAACGGAGAGCACTGATTACTTCAGCGACCTGACTTGTTTTCCCATTCATGACGGCAAGTAAGTTCTGGCTCGCTGAAGGCAAAGCCCGGTTACCACATAAGTGTGGCGTAAAGCGCACCTGCCTGCCCTCCTTAGGAAAGCCAAAGTTTCCACAGAGAAACCAGTCAGCGCGGGCCGTAGGGGCTGCGCAGCCCGCTCCAGGATCCTGTGGATCCTCCCGCAGCCCAGCGGAGGGCTGCCGCGGCGGGACGGGACGGGCCGGGCTGCCCGCCCTCACACGCACCTGTGGCGGCCGGCGCTGTCGCG
>VZTN01017016.1:7691-19044 GCA_013400515.1 Erpornis zantholeuca | reverse complement strand
GACGGGCGCGGCCGCGTCCCGTGGAAGCTGGGTAGGAAACCTGTTGGTAGAGGCTGAAACATGCCCGGTTGCTTTGGAGCGTGATCGTGCCCCGATCTGGACCGGGAACTGGCAGCTGAGTTCTCGCACGAGGCTTCCTTCGGAAATGCCCGTTTCTGAAGAGCGGGAGGTGCCCGAGCCGCGGCTCCGAGCTTGCAGCTCCATCCACGAATGAGGGGGAAGTGAGCAGAATAAAACGCGTCCCCGTATTTTGTCCTTCGCAGCTACATGCTCTCTGCTGTATTTATTTTTTCTTCAGGAATGACTGATAGGTGAAATTGTTATCCATATTTTTGCCATAAGTGCCAGATTTTCTGTTACATTAAAGTGTACTTGGGGAAAACGATCTGAGTAGTGTGATACACAGGTAGAAGGAAGATAGTCTCTGTTAAAAACAAATGGATGTTTTCATGCACTATGCCAATGCAGTGGCAGCACCATCAAGGTTAATGCATGTCTGCCTGGCTAAATACCACCAAGCTGAAGCACAGAGTTGATTACGAGAATGGAGCACTTCTGTGAGGAAAGGCTAAGAGAATTGGAATTGTTCAGCCTGGAGAAGAGACGACCAGGGTAACCTAATTGCAACCCTCCAATACCTGAAGAGAGACTACAAGAAAGATGGAGAGGGACTATTTTACAAGGGCATGTTGTGACAGGACAAAGGGGAATGGCTTCAAACTCAAGAGAGTAGGTTTAGATTAGGTATGAGGAAGCAGTTCTTTCCTGTAAGGTAGTGAGGCATTGGCACAGGCTGTCCAGAGAAACAGTGGATGCTCCATCCCTGGAAGTGTTCAAGGCCAGGCTGGATGGAGCTCTTGAGCAACCTCGTCTAGTGAAAGGTGTCCCTGTTCAAAGCAGGGGGCATGGAGCTAGGTGATGTTTACAGTCTCTTACAACCCCAGGCCATTCTATGATTCTTTGAAAGTTGTTGTCAGGCTTTACTGATACCAGAAATTTGGAGCTGTCGTGTTAAATGACAGTATTATGTTTTCACTAGTTTGTTGTTTGTTTTTTTATCAGAAAATACACTGCTGATATGATTTGATGTCAAAATTGCAAGCATAGGTAGTTTTTTGTAGTTTTTTATTTACTCACTTGCATACTCATTAGGCACTGAAGCAGCATGAAGTGGTTATTTTATACACTACCTAACGAACCAATGTGCAATGGCATCTGTACATTACAGAAAAAACACTGAAGTTTTACTGTGTCTAGGCAGAAATTACACATATTAAGGTTTTAAAGGATTCAATCACAAGTCAGAAGTTGTTTCTGTCTTCTTACTGCCAGTGAATTCATACAGAATTTCCACCTCCTTTCCAAAGGAGATAGTGTCAAACATAAATATTCAGTCTAACTGAACACGTATCTGTGGTTAAGAAACACTTTTTAAAGAGTGAGGAGCCTGTCCAACTGGGTTTGGTTTAAACACCCAATCCCATCCTGCACAGGACAGGAAAATATGTCACTGGGAAAAAACAGAAATTTTCACCTCAAAAAATTAGGTGAACACTTAGGAGTAGTAGGTGAATTATATACAACTCTTTTCCACCTGCCAGCTATAAAAAATGTCCAGTAGCTAGGGTTCAGGGCTTACTTTAATTACTTGTCCATGCTTACTGTTCTGCTGATTTAATTTATTGATACAGACATTCATTAATGCAGCTACTGCAGAGGAATACTGGGTGAACAATTTTATGGCCTAGTCAGTAGCTGACTTGAATCAGTTCCAAAAGAAAAGGTAACAAATTGAATACCCAGTGAATTCTATTTATTTTCTGTGACTTAATTGGTTCTTATTTCTTAATTTGTACTTTATTTTAATTGAGTGTAGTTCTACAACTTAATATACTTTTAAAACATAGCATGAGTACTGGTTTTGTGGATTAATGGTGCCTTTTAAATGGATTTCCTTTTTCCATTATAGCAAGATAGATTTATCTGTATTAACAAAATAGGCCATAGCAAGTTCTTACCTTTCTACAACTGCTGTCTATAATGAATACATTAGAATAAAAATCGCTCAGTTATTATGCAGAACACACAACATATTTTAGGATGTTCGCCAGGTTCAAGCTTACTTAAATAACAGAAAAAGTTTTACTAACAGGATTAAATTTATGCAGTGACAGGGAATTGGCAAAGGAGAACCCACATTCATCCAAAACCTGGATGACGAGGGACTTTTCTGCTGCAGCTGCCATTGCTCCCGCTGTTGCCCCACAGGTCAAGGACCCAGAGATGCAGAGAAGGGGCCGCTTGTCCCACTCTGCAAGAGGTCTAGCAGGCAGAGGAGCACAGCTGCCAGGTCCTTGCACACACAAAAAGGCAACAGCTGCTTTCTTTACCACACAACCCATCTGTCCTTACCAAGTGACAGCTAATCTTCGCCTTGGTCTGTGTCTTATCTCTGCCTGTATCATACTGTATCGTGTTGCAGCGTGGGGTGGTTGGTAAGGCGCCACAACCTTCCCAGAAGCATCTTTGAGGAAGTCACTTTGGTGGGTGCCACACACACACACAGTCACTCACTGGTGGGTGCCACACTCACACACAAGGTCACTGCCAAACAGCTGGTATGGACATCAGTGGGAAGGAGTTGAGAGGGATCCTTGTGTGGGTTCCACGAGAGAAGCTCACTTCTTCAGGCTGCAAAGGGTCTAGAGACAAAGACCAAAAAAACGCACTGTGCAGAGAGTTTTATACAGTGGACAGAGGGCACCAGTGTCCAACGGGACAAGGGCCGGGGGATGGAACATAGGACGGGCCAGGACACAAGAACCAACAGGTGCAGGGCAGGGGAAAGGTCAAGGAACTAGGGCCCATAGGGGGTGGAGAAAGGGAGAAAGTTCTAGGGGTAAGGGAGGGCCCAGGAGAGAGAGGCGGGGAGGTAACTGCCCAAGGGGAGGAGAGAAGGGCTGGCCAAGGGGCCAGGGGGAGGGGTAGAACTGGAGCACATTCCTATGCAACAAAGTCACATCCTAGGAGAGGCCCTAAACATTCTCCCCAGGGGGAGTGCCGGTTTAAACCACTGTAGCTTCTCTCCAGAGGGATTTACCTCTCCCTTGGGCAGAGGGTCCACAGGCCCCCACACCGCCTTGGATTTTTTCACGTTTCAAATTCTCTCACGGCAGCTTCATAGTCAGCCTTNAATGTGTCTCTTGATCATACAGATCCTGAGGCAGTTGCAGAGGTATCACACCATTACGAGTCTCAGCTGACCTACAAAATCCTGCATAGCATTTTTTGCTTCACAGAAAGAAAAGAGTATGATGCACCATACAGGAAAAATGTCCAGTGATCCCCATTACATTGGCTTAAAACAAACATGGTACTTTTTCCTCAGTTTGAGTAACACAAGTGTGTAACAGCTTTTGTAACACATGTTTTTGGCATTTCACATCGCAAGTAATGTGTCATCAGTCCTTGTACACAATAAAGAAAAATATTGCTTCTGCTAGAAATTCAATGCTAAGCACATCATGTCATTTAGGCTGTATTTTGATATCTTAAATTCCTTTATTATATAACAGCACTTGGAACAGGACAGTGAGTAGAATGTGACAATGGCAGTCACGGAATCATAGAGTCATAGAATTGCTTAGGTTTGAATAGACCAGTATGATCACTGAGTCCAACTGTAATATAATACCATGAGGCAGAGCTAAAATATAGACAAGACCCTACTTTTATGTTACTGTTACTAAAAATGTGAAAATTGAGATTCTCGTGGAAGAAAATACCACTGTCAAAGCACTCTGCTGAATTTAAACTGGTTTTTTCTTTCTTTTGCTAAAGCAAATTTTATTAAATTGATGATGCTGCAATAGAAGCTTTATTACCAAATTCAGCTGTTTTTTTCTGTAGGAATTGAAAGGATTGAAGTTGGGAACATTTACACTATAATGAGGCATTAATGTTCAAGTTTTCTTGGATAAACCAGCCCAGCTTTCTATTGATAAAGTATATAAAGATAAAATGTAGAAAAATATATAAAGAGCTTACTCACTGATAGCCATATGACTGTTTTCATGGCGATATGTGACACTAAAATGTCTTAGACCTATTTTCAGATATGGTAGCTGCACATTTCTCCTGATATAAATAATTACATATGTCTTCATAATTAGCATTAAATGTGGTATGGTAATTCTGTTAAAGGACAGTCTTAATGAGTATGTTTTGCCTTTATCCAAATGACAAAGGACAGCAAACAAAGTTGTCAAAATTTGGCAATTACTTCAAGATTAAGTATTGCGACTATATATTTTCAGGGCATAGAATAACTTGGAATTACACCGGATGTTGGTCAAAAAATTCAGTTAAGTTTCCTTTTAAGACAGGTTTATTACCAACAGATTTTCAGCATCATTGATGCAAATGTACAAACATGCTTTACCAGTCAGACAGAGACCAAATAGG
Source organism: Erpornis zantholeuca (assembly GCA_013400515.1). Lineage (NCBI taxonomy): Eukaryota > Metazoa > Chordata > Aves > Passeriformes > Timaliidae > Erpornis > Erpornis zantholeuca. Next base: position 14,580 of record VZTN01017016.1, on the reverse strand, counting down.
AGAGGGCCTTTTTCATCTCCTAGTGTCAAGCTGGCTAATGACAGAGGCAGAGATCTTAGAATCCATTCTGTTGTCTGAAGATTGATAAGCCTGAAAACTTACAGCATTTCCTTTATGATATAATTGATCTGCATCTCTTGCAGTCACTTTTCCATCATCTTTATATACATTAGGTTTTGGGGGTTATTTAGTTTCTGCTTAATTTTTGAATCAATAATGTTTGGCCACATGGCACACCAGTTTCCATAGTGAAGAGCGTTTTGACTGTTGTCTGTACTGTGCCTGTTGCTTCATCCACAGTTTATTTTTATATCTTTGATGACTAGCACATTTTTAGATCAAATAAGCTTTAGTCACAAGCCACTCTTGAAAGAATTTTCTATGCAAGTCCTTCTTTGGGTTGTGTTGTTTCTCTTCAGTTCAGCATTACTCTTCTAGTCCTGTAACCCTGTACAAATTCAGATGCCACTTCGTTTTGTTGTTGTTGTTGCAGGGTTTTATTATTATTATTATTTTGTTTATAACCTGGAAATGTTCCATTTGGAGCATTTGTAGAGTTTCCACAATCTCAACAAAGCTTTTGCATTCATACTTGGAAGAATTTGTGTACTACCCATAAGGCAGTATCTTTTAATCTAGTCACATCTTAGCAGTTATGGACCTTTCCAATTTCTCTAGCTGGCTGGACAAAGATCTAGGAAGCTATGAGACAAGTCTAGGTTCCCCAGGGAACCAGCTGGTCAAACTTTGAAGATTTTCTCCTGCAAATTAAGTGTTTCCTCATGCTGCCAAGTCAGCTTCCTTTCCAGTTTTATTGCCACCTCTGCTGTTGTCTTCATGCTTTGGCATCTGGTTTCTGTCCCCAGCAGTCATGACTTGACGCGGTAGGAGCTGCCTGAAGCCCACCACGTCCTACTGCATATGTCTCCGTGGTCACTGAAGTATGTGGACCTTGCTGTCTCCCACTCTGGGAGCAATCCCCTAAGCTGTGGCGCAGCTCGCATCTGTGGAGGTGGAGAAGAAAGGAGGGGGTCTCTCGTGTGGCTTCCAAAGATTTGGTGCCAACGGAGGATCTAGGCAGGAAAGACATCAAAATGAAGTGTGCAGGGGTTTTTATAGTAGGGGACAGGAGACCCGGGAACCAATGGGGAAAGGATCAGGGGATGGTACTTGGGAGGAGCCAGAATAAAACAACCAACTAGGGAGTAACAGAGGAGGGACTAAGGGGTAGGGACCAATAACACATCAAGTGAGATAGAACTTTTTAGGGGAAATGGTGTGGCTTGGGGAGAGTGACAAGGGATCTCTGCCCGTGGTGGGGAGGAATGGGCTTGGCTAACAAAGAGGAGGAACAGAACTCAAGGAAAGGGTAACCCTAGCAACTAGGGTACAAGAGACATGAACAGATTCTTAACAGAGAAGGGAAACTCTTTGGGTTTTTGACTGCTTCCCAGCTTGCCCCCAAGCTGGGCCGCCACAACAATGACTTTTGCTTTTTTGTACAATAGCTGTAGTAAGTGTATACCTATGTGTTCATATAACTAATACCTAGTAGTACAAACCTGATGTAGTTTTATATATACATAGCCTTTCCCACGCTGTGCTCAAGGACATTTGGTAGAATGGGACACTTTTTCCACAAATGGGAGTAGTTCAATTTATTGAATTATACTGTCTCTGTAAGTGTTGTGCATGGAATCACAAATGCTATTCATTTTCTCAAATTATCACTATTTTATCAATTTAACACCTACTTTGCTTCTAATTGTAAACTGTATGACTTTTTTGTAATAATTAAAGCAGTAAGCTACTGATTAGAGAAAGGAAGTAATTTGAAACATTTTAATAACCAGAACATTTAAGCTCTTCTTCAGCTATTAAAGATGAGTTGAAATCATCCCTGTTGTCACACACTGAGGGTAGAAGCAAGTTTGCAATAACTGTCCTTTTCATCTCTGATTTTGCTTAGTTCTTAATCAGCCCATTGAAGACATTAAATTCAGCCAATGGTAGTATTTAAATAAAAAGAAACCTCCAGGAATACTTGCTAACGGCATTTTTTGTAATACACCTGTTTTTATGGGCTGCAAAACCTTCTGAACTGTCTGTTTTGGGATTCTAGATATAGCTGACTCTATGTGAAGTGTTTGCTCTGTACACATAGGCTGTTCCACCAGGAAAATACTGCTCAGGCACTGGGGATGGGAGCAAGCCAGTCTGAGGCAATGCTTTGACCATCAAGGGCACAGTCCAGCAGCAGTCAGACCAGAAAAACAGAACAGTTTAAGAGCAGCCCAGTCTCTAGCAATGAGGAAGATCCCACATCAAGACAAGAAATTCAGGACAGCAGGTCGGAGTTACAATCACAGAATCACAGAATCATAGAATGGCTTGCATTGAAATGGACTTTAAAGGTCATCTAGCCCCATGCCCCCTGGTTTGGACAGGCATACCTTTCACTAGACCAGGTTGCTCAAATCCCCATCCAGCCTGGCCTTGAATACTGCCAGGGTTGGGACACCCACAATTTCCCGGGCAACCTGTTCCAGTGCCTCGCCACCCTCACAGCAAAGAATTTCTTCCTAGTATCTAATCTAAACCTACTCTCTTTCAGTTTAAAGCCATTCCCCCTTGTTCTGTCACTACATGTCCCTATAAAAATTCCCTCTCCAGACTTACTGTAGGCCCTCTTTATGTGCTGGAAGGTCACAATTAGGTCACCCTGAAGCCTTCTCTTTTGCAGGCTGAATAATCGTCATTCCCTTAGCCATTCCTCTTAAGAGAAATGCTCCATCCCTCCAATCACCTTGGTGTTCCTCCTCTGGACTCACTCCAACAGGTCCATGTCCTTTCTGCACTGGGACCCCAGATCTGGATGCAGTGTTCCAGGTGGGGTCTCACCAGAGCAGAGCAGAGGGGCAGAATCCCCTCCCTGGCCCTGCTGCCCACGCTGCTTTGGATGCAGCCCAGGACACGTTTGGCTCTCTGGGCTGGGAGTGCCCATGGCTGCGTCATGTCCAGTCTCTCACCAACCAGCACCCCCAAGTCCTTCTCCCCAGGGCTGCTCTCCATCTCTTCATCCCCCAGCCTGTGCTGATACAAGAGGTTGCCATAGGCCAAGTGCAACACCTCAGTCTTGTTAAATACCATGAGATTCCCATGGGCAGTGGGAATTCTGTCTTGTCCAGGTCCCTCTGGATGGCATTCCATCCTTCAGGTGTATTGGCTGCACCACTCAGCTTGGCATAACCTGCAAATTTGCTTAGGGTGCACTCAATCCTGATGTCTATGTCATTAGTGAAGATATTAAATAGTACTGGTCCCTGTATGGACTCCTGAGGGACTTGTCACTGATGGCTATCAGGACTCTGCCAGGGTTCTCCTTTCTACCCTTTGGAAACACAGGTACAATGTTTCCCCTTTTCCAGTCACCTGGGACTTCCCCTGACTGCCATGACTTTACAAATACCATGGAGAGTGGCTAGGCACCTACATCAGCCAATTCCCTCAGGACTCTGGGATGCACCTCATTGGGTCCCAGGGACTTATGTATATTCAGATTCCCTAGGGGGTCATGAACCAGATCTTTACTTACCGTGGGAAGAGCTCTGCTCCCTCAGTGCGCATCTTGCTGGTCCATCTATTTGAGAGATGTGAACACCGAGGTTGCCATTGAAAACTGAGGCAAAAATGTGTTGAGTACCTCACTGACACTGCTTCCCTGCTCGTCCCCTCAATCAGAGGGGACACAGCATCCTTCCCACAGACGCCCCTGTCACTGGCTATCTCCTTTGGTGGGAATTCTAGGGCAGGTGTGTCCACTGGCTGGCTCCTTGTCAGAGGAGGCACAATAAGCTGATGGAAAAAGTTCACGTCCCCAGAGACAAATAATTGAGAGGGGCCTTTGGCCTGAATTACAGAGGGTTTATTGCTCCAGAGGGGTCACGGACCACAAGGGCCGAGAAAAGATGTGCAGGGGATTTTATGTGGGGGTGAAGCAAAGGGAACAACGAATGGGGTACAGGCAAAGGGGAGGGTACAACTTGGAAAGGACCATTGCCCAGGGTAGGGAGGCGGGAGTTACAAGGGAGATCCAATGGGTAACCGAATAACACAGAACAGCCTGGAACAAGGGGAGGTAGTCAAGGCTAGGGCGACACCCAGTAGGATGTGCTTAGACCTACGGATCCAGACTCCAACCCACTGTCCTGGGTAGGGAAACCCACCCATTGAATGGCGAGTGCCTGAGGGGCTTTTGCCTGCCTCAGCCCAGGAGTGGGTGTGGTCACCGCAACACTTCATCCTTCCCCTCTCCCATTCTTACCAGTTTTCGAGCCTTATTTATCAGGGGATGGGAAGGTTCTTTGACCTTCCTTGTCTGGTTAACATCTGTCTACAGGTGTAGAATGCCCTCCTGTTATTCTTTGCTAGGTTCCTTGCTATTTTCACTTCCAGCTTTGCCTTGGTCTTCCTTACCTTCCTCACCCGATTCTACACAACCAGACTTCATGCCTAGATTTTTCCCAGGTTACCTGTCATTGTTTCTACTGCCTATGCATTTGCTTATTTCCCTTTATTTTGACCAGCAGTTCCCTACTAAGCCATGCTGGTCTCTGGCCTTTCTTGCCTAGTTTCGTGCTTAGAATCAGCGAGGTATCTGTCAGGACTCCGTGATACCCATGACATCCGTCAAAGGTCACTCAGATGTCTGAGGAGAGAAGCACATCCCTATCACAGGCAGGAAGGGCCTTAGGAGGCAGCTTGCCTCTCTTCCCCCTCTCCTGGGTGCCAGACCCCTGCAAAAGCAGCTTGAAGAGCCTGTTGGTGCACACAAAGTTTTGACATTAGGTCTGTAATTGGGTAGTACGAAGTGTGAAGCATGAAGTATGCTATATATTTGGCAGATACATCATCAGATGAACAATTAAAATACAAATAGATTACTATTGTGGTCTCATCTCAGCCAGCAACCTAGCCCCATGCAGCTGCTCGCTCACTCCCATACCAGCAGAACTGGGGAAATAATTTTAAGGATAAGGGTTGAGATAAAGCCAGTGGGTTGAAGTAAAGCCAGTTTAATTGGAAAAGCAAAAGGAATACAAACAACGCAGAACAGTCTCTCAAGATTGCACGTGACGGTTACTTGGGAAGACAAATTACATCCCTCCAAACCTTCCCTTCTTCCTTCTTCCTCCCACTACAAATACTGACCATTATGTGGTATGGTGTATATACATGGGATATGAAATCCCCTTTGGTCAGTTGGGGTCACCTGTCCTGGCTGTGTCTCCTCCCAACCTCCCATGCACCCTCAAATTCCTTGCCATTTTGGCAGTATGACAAACAGGAAAGGCTTGGCTCTGTGTGAGCCCTGATCAGCAATAACTAAAACATCTCTATATTAACAACCCTGTGCTCAGCAAAATTCAGAAGCACAGCCCCATACTTGACACTGTGAGGACATAATAAATTGTACCCCATCCAAAACCAGCACAATTACTTATAGCCAAACTCTGTAATGTGGATTTATATACAACAGAATTCTTGCCTCTGCTCCTTTCTCACAGTGAATATCTACCCAAATCAACAACATGTTTCTATCACATTTTTCCTTTGCATTTTATTTTGACATGCTTTCCTCTTTGTCAGGCTTTGACCTACATTGGAAAGTGTAGTTCTGCTGATGTGAGGTGTATCCGCCAATTGTAAGAGACTGTCAGAGATTTTTGAGAAAAGAAATATTTTCTGTCTGTTCTTTTTCTGTCAGCATTTATATCCATTTTATCAATTTTAAATCAGTCACTCCCGTCCTCAGCTTCCCAGTTCTAAATATTTTATTTTGAGGATGTAATTTACTAATTCAAGAGCTCTTTCAAAAGCTTTCTAACTTGATTACTGTCATTGGGAACATCTGCCTAATAAACTTCTGCATTAGCAGAATGTGGTTTTCATTTCTCAGGAGATTCATAGGTTTAATTCCAGGACTCCTTAATCCATGAGTGGTTTTGCATTACCAAAAAATTATCCTTAGCCTCCTGTTTCCTTAAAAGTAACTTTTTTTTAATGGAATAACAGAACATAGGAAAAGAAGAGGTCCAGAGCACAGATATTTTTAGCTAGCATCTATTGTAAGTATCTCTGAGAGATCAGGATGAATAGCCTCATGATCACTCCAGGTATGCTGCCACCTGCACAATTAATAGATTGTATTCATACAAGCAGAGCTGCCTGGCAGTTGACCCATTTTGCAAATGCGTACATAAATGTGTATGAGACCTTTAGTAGTTGCAACACTGTTTCTGGACTCAGGCTTTATTGATGTAGCACACAAATAAAAGCTGAAGCAAGGAAGAAAAAGAAGTGCATTTTGTTTTTCTTAAAGCTCTTTGTCTTTGCAGGGATTTCTACCACTAGGAATAGGGTTTCTGTGACTATTTTTAATGATGGGCTGTAAAGTGAATATTTGTTAAAAGTTAAGACTAAAAAAATCATTAATTCAGACAGGATCTGAATCAGGATTTACAAAGAATGATGCAATGGAATTATGCAGGGATAATATAATTTCCTGTGTATGTTTCAGTGAGTTCCACTGAATGGTATCCTCAAAGTGTTAGGATCCAATTATTATTAAGGTTCTTTAGGAATTCCTCTGCCCAAATTAAGGTGCAAACGAGACCATATGCCAGTGAATAGTAAGGGGTTTATGTGAGAGAGAGAGAGAGAAAGAAAGAGAGAAAGAAAGAGAGAAAGAAAGAGAGGAAGGAAGGAAGGAAGGAAGGAAGGAAGGAAGGAAGAAAGAAAGAAAGAAAGAAAGAAAGAAAGAAAGAAAGAAAGAAAGAAAGAAAGAAAGAAAGAAAGAAAGAAAGAAAGAAAGAAAGAAAGAAAGAAA
>VZTN01017015.1:6773-17900 GCA_013400515.1 Erpornis zantholeuca | reverse complement strand
AGACTACAATGAGCTACAGAATTGACTTTATGACAGCTATTTCCATAGAAATTGAGTCCCTATTGGTTTGAGGCTCAGTTTGGGAAGAAAACATAACATATACAGCACAGCTCTAGTGATCAGCTGCGGTACAGCTGAGTCACATCACACTTGAAAACACTTTGTGAAGCCCAGCAAAAAGCCCAGCTGTCTCTTGAGCACAGCATGAGAAAACAGCTACAGCTTGGTTCAGCTATCTGCACATAAATGCACTAAGAACTGAGGTGCTAAACAGCCACAACAAATTTAGAGGCATTACTCTGGAATCGTAGTGACAAACAGGTGTGACCATCCCCAAGGGAACTATTCCACTGATCAGGACAAAAACATGAGAAAACTTGGTGGGAATGCACCCAACTAAGCACAAATGCAGGTTTCTCTGAGGGTTATAATTCTGTCAAATCACTATAAGCAACAAATTCAATTTCAGTGAACATTTCACAGCTTTCATACATACAACTCTTAGACAAACTGAAATAGTTTTTCAGTTATTACATTATGAGACTTTGTAAAACACATGGCAAATTTCTATGCACATGGTAAATATGGAATCTGGAATGAAAGACAGCACACCTTCTGCTTTGATTTCTATCAGAACATGATACCCAGGTAGGAATCAAGAAAGGCTAAGACAAGACTCTCTCCAAGAAGTTTGCAATACTTCAGTAATTAGTTACTGCCAAGTCTGAATGCATTTAATGAAAAAGAAGTTTCTAAAAATGCAATCACGTCATAATAGTGCTTTGAAGAGAAACAATATTTAGCAAGGTTTAAAATCTCTGAGAGAGTTATAAATCCTGCTGTAGACATGCCAGCTGACCTTACAGTACTGCACAGGTTTACTAGACCCTAACCAGCGAGGGTTATCACTGTTTTAAGTTTTAAAATCCTTATAATCCCAAGTATTGTCTTAAACTTTTCATCCCCAAGTTCTGCAACTGTAAACACTCTTCTCCTTTGCTGAATGCTGTTATGACCTTACCAATTAAAGATTATTCCAAGCTTTGAGAGCCCAGTCTATCTAATCAGAAAGAGAAAACACATGAAAAGTGAATCCCCTAAACCAGTGAGCTGACAAATGTCAGAAGCAGGAAAACAGTCTTAAAAATGGTATCTTCTAACTCATTTATTTGACTGGACCATGCTGTGCAGTAAATACTGCCATTACCACTCATGTATGTGCTGCAAAATCAAAACTGAATTATACAGGTATGTGGGACCATTTCAAAACAAGGATTTTGCAAATACACCTGAGTTTTTAAGTTATTTTTCAAAAGCATCTTGGGAAGATGCTTTAAAATATAGCATTAAATAGTGGGAGATATCTGTTTATTCCACATGAAAAAAACCCTATTGCACTTCTTGGATCAGGAGAATTTTTTGACAATAGATGCCTTTGATTAATTATTTACTGTTTTATCTGTAGCATCAACAGAATGCTAAATTGCTATTACAATTTATATTTTAAAGCAATACCTGTATACTGTTTATTTCCATCATTTAGTCATTCCATAAATCTGAAAAGCAAGTTGTCATTTCCTTACTGATTATGTCTCCCATGGCTACTTTTAGATGTAACTTTATGTAAACACATCACTGAAGGTATAGAGGAACCTTGTCTAGTGTTCACATCTCTTAAAAAAAAAAAATAAAAATCACATATTCACATATGGCCTAGACATGGCCATGTGTGCTTTGAATAATGCAATGCAATAAAAAATTTATATGGCCACACTCTGTGAATAATATGGCCATAAAAAGTGATGCCAATCTTAACACCCCAACAACAAAAGAAAAACCAAGACCTGAGAAAGTTATTGGAAGGAAAGGAAAAACAAGCAGCTGTGCAGTCATAACCCTTCAAAAGGCTGACACATCAAGCATAGGAGTCCATGTAGAAATTATCTCTACAAATAGTNAGTCCATGTAGAAATTATCTCTACAAATAGTCCTGAACTTTTAATAAGCTTTGTTGTTAGTTTTAATTTGTATTATGGTTGCATCCAGATGTCCAAGGAGCTATTACAAAGTCTTATAGTAGCTCATCTAATAAAGAAGCGTATCTCTCTCAACCCATATATCCTTGGATTATCACTGCTACACTGACTGCTAAGTAAATAAATAAATAAATAAATAAAATCCTGTCCCAAAATCTAAAACATCCAGCAGACAAGATGAGAAGACAGCAGAATCCCAGTCTGATAACTCAGAAATGGTGATACTGGGATACCAAGCCTTACAGCAGCAAAACACAAAAAATCCCACGTGAGCACTATTGACTTGATCATCCCACAAATATTTGAAGAAAAACAGTCAATAAGCGATTTATTTTTCAAGGTCACATGAAGCCACATGAAGAGTTATGGAGTGCTGCATAAACATGTAGTCCAAATCTCATGTCCTGGATAAGCAGACTTCCTCACACCATTAAATTCAACACACTCACTTAGCTAGGAATTTCTGGACTCGGTTACCTTCTCAGAGCCCATAACAGAGGAGTATTCAGTGCAACACTGAATTTCAGTATTGCTGCAAAGAAGAGCTACACATTCAGGTTCAAAGATCTGACTTGAACACCATTAATTTACAGTACTTTTACACAGCATTTTTATCTAAACAGATATCGCAGATATGGCAGTAGGAGTCTCTTCAATTACTGCTCTCATTTACTTAGGTGAACAATATTAAACAGGCACTCTTAAGTTAGGAAACAAGTCAATAGTTTTATACACACCAATTTTTGACCCATCAGCTTTAAAGTACTTGATCATCAAGAATAAGCAAATTTAAATCCATTTAAGTTGTGCTTTTCTTACGTTTCTTATGTAGCTGAAAATGGAAATGAGACATAAACTCTCTAATTAAATAGCTTGCAAACTCATGTTCAGGTTTTTCAGAAATAACTGCAACTTAGAAAATCCTACTCCTTAAACAAGGATATAAACATATTTGTTTCAAGTGCTTTCAAGTCTCATGGGAGTAGTACAGTACCTTTCTCTTAGTCTAGCATGAAATTAACTAAGAACCTGGAGTAGGACAAAATGGATTAGATAGCTTATTCCTGCCCTTCTGCTTTCACTGAAATAGATGGCCACAACATCACCTCTAGGTGGTATGCTCGTGATTCAGCTGGCAGAGTTGTGCTGACACACACACACAAAGCTAACATGTAAATGGACACAAACCCACTAAATTTAGTTAAGAAAGGAAGCACCGTTTATAACTTTTCTTCCTTTATCCCTTTTCAGAACAACCACATTTATCACTTTTATGGTGTACATGACTTTAAGTGCTGCCAGGTTCTGCATGGGTACACAACGACAATTTCAGTCTGTCCAAAACATCTGTTTTGGAAGAGTTGGGGTTATTTTTTCATAATTTCTTCCACCTTTTTTTTAGTGACTATCACTATTCATCAAAGGAAAAACTCTCTGGTTAAACAAATACAATACAACTTAACTGCATTATGAAAATCCCATAGCATAACCTACGGATGATTCTACAAAAGATTTAATATAAGGTTTTACTTGGGCAAGCTGTTTTATTCACTTTTGAAATTATCAAGGGCATTTATTAACTTTTTGCTATGTCTTTTTTCCCTACCTATCATGTGAAATACTGAAGTCCTTTAGGACTTTAAGTGAAGATATTTAAGTTCAGCACCTGTCAAATACTTCAAATATTTCTGTTGGTTTAGCATTTCCATTGCCTCCGAGCACACAGGGACATTGGTGGGATGTGATTCACATCAGTGCCAGTCACTTGACACAGAGATTTAACAGAACGTGCATTAGACAGAGTGCAAGAATCATTAAATCAGCACAGTCCAAATTGCAACTGTTGTTTATTGAAGGCTTCTGGCATTAATTAAACCTCACGCAGCTAAGTAATTACAATTTTTACAGATTGCTGTCCTGAGGAATGAGATTCACGATTGTGGCATTAGGAGCATACAGTACAAACACAATGAAAGGGCCATTTTTGAGTTGTCCCAGCAGCAACTGCATGAGGCAGGCAGATTTTGATCATTTGTTGGTCAAATGAATAGAGAAAAATAATCATATAAATCAAATAATTGCTGCCGCCATGGAAATCAACAAATCCCTGGACCAATCTCTGTGTTAAATAAGGCTGCAGTTTTATTCACTGATATCAACACCCTATAATCCCTGTATCACTGTAAATATACCCAGCAATATTGAAAACAACCCACAGCTGCCACTCTGAGTTGCTCCCCCTGTGACATTATGTCAATTAGTCAATAAATTATCTGTACTTTTTGGCAGGTGTTTTGGACAGAGCCATCAGTTTGGGCTTTGCATGGCCAGAACAGGACAACTCTCTGGGTTGCTTTTGTCCTGCACTCGGGTGAAACCCATTAAATGTACACATTCAAGTGCACATGCTGGAAGTGATCACGCTGCCTGTCCTTCTAATTAATTTTTTACAGTAGCCAATAGTAACTGGTCCAAGTGAAAGAGTGAGTTTCATGAAAATCACTGTCTGGAGAGATAAGAAGGGCCTCAGCTGGCTAGGAGCTTCAGCATGAGCTGAAAGTCAGCCCAGAGGCAACCAGCAGAGAGCTGCATAGTGCCTTCTGCCCAGGTAACGCTTTGGAGCCCAGAAGGGTTTGTAGGGACTGTATGGGAAAGTGAGGCATGGAGAATTATAGGCAAATAGCTTCAATAAAAGACTAAGGAGACACACTTAGAAAAGGATTTAGTGGTAGAGCTCAGGAAAAAATTTCAGTCACTACACTAGGCACTCACACTGCAAAGACTTTTTCCTAGGCAATTAACTGCTTAAGCAAGGACCAAAAGGCACTTTTACCCTTTGTGAACCTTCTCTCAGGGGAAGCCAAAGCATGGTTTTTGCCAGTAATTAACACTGGAATGTTACTAAAGTAGATAGCTTTTTACTATGAATTCAGGTTCATCACTCATGCCCTCCATTCTTACCCAATCACCTCAACTGAGACACTGAAAATTAAATATGAAGCACATCATATTCAACTCAATAAGACAAAACCAACACACTTTAATATGCATTATCAGGTATTCCAAATACTATTGCACATCTAACCAAGGCCTGCAAGTAATTTTCAGCTAGGTACTACTTTGTCTAAGCAGAATCATTTTGACCAGACAACAAAATTTTCTCACTTTTACAATACCAAAGCAATCCAGAAGAGAGGAGCATATCCATTTCCTTTCAAACGAGTCTTTAATTAATTCAGAAACCTCCCCAGTGATGGGAGTTTGACTTCATGAGAGCTGTGAGACTTTTACAAATTCTACAGCAAACTGTTTGGATGCTGGGATTTAGTCAAGCATTTTAGCAATAACATTTTGACTTCAACTGGTGAAACTAACAAAATACGTAGCAAAGAATTTTCATTACCATATAAAAGTTGGAGTTTTCCAAGCACCTGCAAATGATAATAAATTGTATTATATTGTACAAGGAAAGTAAACATTACATTCAGGTTTTGATATGACGCAACTGGTGCACAAAGAGTGAAATAAGATTTTTCTTATTATTTCAAAAAGCATTACACAATTTTCAGGACAGAGTGTTGAAAAAAGATCTGTCCTTTTTGCTTCCTTTTAAAAACATAATTTCTCACCATTAAGGAAATGGTTACTAGACCTTTATTTCCCACTGACATATTTCATAAGCAAAACACGTTGCTATGGTCCCCAGATTGCTGCTGCAATCAAACCAAAAAGGATGACTTATAATCACAACCATAAAGCAGCTGTCACATAAAACTGTTCAAAGAGGGGAAATCACAACTGAAACTATGATATATTACTAAAAACATGAAAATTACATTTTACAAGTCTAAAGAGACACCCTGATACTTCTTATAGTGTTTTTCAGACAAAAGAGGAATAAATTCTCATTTTGCCTCAGAAAATAAGAAGTGAAAAAGAGATGAAGGTGAATCTATGGCACTTGAAAAACATTAATAGTTTATACTGTAACATAAATTCACTCTACCAAATAAACCATCTTTGTTGCCTCATAATCAGCCTGTTGGTACACTATTGTTGATAAAATTGTTTTGCTAAAATTTTTACAAGTATTTTTTACTGCTGTCCCAGTGCTGTCTCAGCTCATAATGCTTACCTACTATCAAAAAAGGATTTGTTTGCAAATGCTGCTTTTAGATAAGCCAGTGTTGCCTAGGAAGATGCCTCATTTCCCAACACTTGCAGATGAGAGATGAATCCTGTCTGTTGGCCAAAGACCAGGGACTCCCTCTGATATCCAAATGCAAACAAAAAAAGACAGCTTTGAAATAAAAGCACTTTCAGACTAGGCAGGGTAAAAGATGCAATGAATGGCTGCGGTAGAAGATGGAGCTATAAAACTACAAACACAGTCCAGTTCAATTGCACCAGTGAGCAGCAGAGATCCTTTGGGGGTTAATAAATAAACAGGTAAAAAGCACTTCAGGAGATCTCTTGAGCTGCAAAGTGATGGACTGGGAGAGCATGAAGAAAATATCGCATTTCTTTGCATGCCAGCTTTTCTGAAAGCAGCTGCTTGTGGCCATCACTGGAGACAGACAGCTGAAGGGCTGAATAAGCCCTCACACTGACCCAGTAGAGTTTTTCTTATTTCATATTCTAAAGATTAATCCAATTCCATTCTGTTTTGTAATACTGCAACACCAGACTCCCAATAACCCAGCTCATACTGTGTCAATGGACAAGAAGATTGGTTTCCTCTGGTTTTCATCCAGTTGTTCCTTGTTTCTTAATAACTAAAATGTACTTTGTGTAGACACAATAAAACCCACCTGTTTAATCTAAAAAAAATCCAGAAAACCTATTTTAACCTATAACTCTTCGAGAGCCGTATGGCAGCTCTGTATCAATTTTCAAAATTTCCAACCGAAAGGGAGTTATCAAACATGCTAAAGAAACAGGAGTTTTATTAACACAGAAGTGAAAAGAGACTCCAAAAGACCCTCTTAAAAGTGCATGCAAAAGCTAGTGGCAAAAACATTTACTTGTAAGACTTTGGGAGTAGAAACCTGTGCCTCTACACCATGCTAGTGCTATATGCTTCAGATTTCTTCAGAAACTTCCTCTATAAGATATCCGTGGATTTAGGAATCAAATATTACCTACAGTAATTAAGTGAAGGCCATGCAAAAAGCTCAGCCCATTTTTGTTTACTGATGATTTAACAAAGTGAAAAAAGGTAAAAATCTTGATTTTGATCTGTTCCTTAATTGGGTTTTGCAGAATCCAAATTAGACTATGTCTTTCTGGGGTTTTTTGTTGGGTTTTTTTTTTTCTATCCAATCATTTGTTTCCTGATTTTCTGGTATTCAAACTCAAACGGGTTCAACAGGCCAACAACTCAGAACATCACTGAACTCTCAAAGTCAGATGTATAAGAATAAACTGGTTCAGACTGCTGCCTATTTCATACTCACAGAGGGTTTGACATTTTTGTGTCTTGAGCATTTATGGCACATTACTCCATTCATAGCAACCAAGATTCCTCCAAATCCAACTCATTTACACTTCTATTTCCAAATTGCATAAAAAAATGAAATACAAACCAGGAAATAAAACAGAATTACCTGAGAAAACATAATTTTTAAAGTACAGATACTACCAGAAATCTTGTCTTCTAGGGGAAAATAGCTGAGTTTTCCATGAGTTCCACAAAATTTCTCAAGTAGACTGTCTTAAGCTTTCAGGTTCTTCTAGCTATTTGTTTAACAAATACTGCAGGAAAAAACTGACTTGTTATTTACAAGCACCACTTTATATCAAGAGTGGAAAGATTGAGAAATGATGCAGCGTTCAATATTCTTAGGAAGAGATGTTCAGTTTATTCTGTTTACACTGGCTTTTCTAGCATCACTTACAGAGACATTATTTGCTTTCCTGTCAAAATATGCATATAAGCAGAAGTAAAGAAAACTACTATTTTTTGAAGTGCCCAAATTGCAACCAACCTGTGAAAGACACAATTGGTTTTGGCAGCCTAAGACTTCTATTCTAGCACAGTGACTGTGGTGGACATTACAAACAGGTGAATTTTCCTTATTTCTGTTTTTCTGAGTGCATTTCATTTCTATCCTAGCCTGAGCTTGTTTTCCTGAGGCACCCCAGAGATCTTCCAAGACATTTCATACTATATATACAGTGCAGCTCCATTCACATGCAAAGTTTTACCTGCTGCTCAGAATACAATGTTCCATTAGTTGTTTTGTTTATTTACTGGTCCTGATGGAGGTCACTACACAGATCTCAACTAGAAGAAAACCACATCATGCAGAGACGTAGTCAAAGAACTTACACAAAACACATGGAATGGACAACGCAGAGAAATCTCTCTTTTGTCAGTGGATATAAAAACTGGGGTTATATGAGAACTTCCGATGACCATCTTTAGTCCTACAGCTGGTCTCTCATTGGCTCATACTATTCAGGCTTAGCTTTTTCAGGCTTGTGTAACTTCTGTAATCTTTACCTTACTAAGGAGACCCAATCACATACTTATTCCACTGATTAAAAAAAGGGAAAAGGAAAAAAAACAACACAAACCCCCTCCAAAATTGCACGTGCAGCTTCCTCATTACCGGTGAACAGGATAGTTAAGAACTGGACTCAGTGCTACAAAGCTAAAATTCTGACACAAAATTCTCAATTCTATTCATCTGAGTTCAAGTCCTTTTTTCATCTGCACTAGATTTGAGATGACCAAGTCTTGTATTCCTTGCTTTCCACCGATGTTATCTCCTTGTAGAACTGTTCCTTCCTTACTTTGTAACTTTTCCTAATCCTTTCTTTCCTTGCTACAAAATGACTGATAACCTTTGTTCTTTTTTTGCCAGTGAGACACTTGGCTCTTCCCTTTAGACTTCAGTCTCTGATATGTGTGACCCTTAAATCCAAGGTCTCTCCCCACTGCAATAACTTCAGCCCAGGGGCAGTCACAACAACTGGCTTCTAAAGTGCCAGGGTTGCCACCTTTTTCAAAGCTTTTTCTGAAGAAGTAAAGGTATCGCAGAGGGGACAAAAAATGGAACTCACTTCACCACACAAGTTACCTTTGAACTGATACTTTTATGGCATTAGAACATCCTGAGGCACAAAAATACAAATACAGCATCTTTGCTATTCTCTCTACCTTCTTCCTTTTTTCTCCCCGCTAGGAGAGCACCTGTTTTCTCCATCACAAGATAACTTACAAACTGAGTACATCTGCTTTATAAATGTGAATCTAGGCTTAAAAGTTAAGGCCAACAACCCTTCAGAACCCTTCAGAAAGTAGGGTGATGTCCCTTGCTTTCTGCTTCCTCATCCCACTGCCTCACATGAAATGTTCCCATTCCTCCATCTGGCCAAGCTCCAGGAACAGTGGAGCTCCAACATTCCAAGAGTGGAGCTACAGCTGAGTGTGCATCTGGGACTCCACAATATCATCCTGAGTACAGGACTTCCCAGTCACACTAATGGCAGAGAAGCACAGCCTCCACCACCCTACATGGCACCAGTCATTTTCCTGCATCTTCCCCGCCACCAGAACCCCTCTGCCTTTAGCCAAACAGCCTGCACAGCTCAGATTTTATGGAAAAAACTGAGCTGACTGGGACATTAAATAGGTCAATGTGCAGGACACAGCCAATGCCCCTTGTCAATACACACTCCTGCATTACCAAGTTCTCAGAAGAGAAACTAAGACTACTCTTTTCATTAATCTGCTGTCCCCAGAGCTGGCACATTTACCATACTGGGCTTCATCAAAGACAGGTAAGAATGCTTTCAGTGAAATGGAATCTTTTACAGATCTCGTCCTAGAAGCTAGGAGATATTGATTCCTTAGCTTATCATGGCAGGAAAAAATAGAGCCCTGTGCTGCATGCTGACCCTACGTGGCTCAAAGTGGAAAAAGACTGCATTTTTTATAAACTTCCACTAAACATAAACATGTTTATGCACAAACACTGAAGTCAGTGAAGGAGGGGAGGAGGTGCTCCAGCCACTGGAGCAGAGATGCCCATGAAGCCCATAGTGCTGCAGAACCGTGGAAAACTCCATGATAGAGCAGGTGGATGGCCAAAAGTCTCTGACTCTGGGAGTTTGAAGCCTGTGCTAGAAGAAGACTCCCAGCAGGACCTGTGGCCCCATGGAGAGAGGAGACCACACTGGAGCAGATCTGATGGCAGGACCTGTGACCCCAGGGGCACTGATCCTGGAACAATCTGTTCCTGAAAGACTGGACCCCATGGAAGTGATCCACGCAGGAGCAGTTTGTGAAGAACTGGAGCTCATGGGAAGGACTCATGATGAAAAAGTTGGTGGAGGACTGTCCCCTGGAGAAGGGACCTGATGCTGGAGCAGGGCAGAGTGTGAGGAAGCTTCCCTGTGAGGAAGAAGGAGTGGCAGAGACAGTATGCGACAAACTGACCATGACCCCATTCCTGTCCCCCTACAATGCTGTCACAGGGGGCTAGAGAATATGCAGAGCAAAGTTAAGCCAGGGAAGAAGGGAGGGGGTGAGTGGAAAGCCTTCTTGAAGATTTGATTTTATTTGTCTTTATCCTACTCTGATTTGATTGACAATAAATTAAACTGACTTCCACAAGTGAAGTCCATTCATCTGACAGTAATGGGTGAGTGTCCTTATCTCAGCCCACGAGCCTTTAATTACACTTTTTCTCCCCCATCCATCTGAGGAGGGTGAGTGATGGAGCAGCTTTGGTGGCACCACCCAGGGTCAGCCTGCCACACTTGCTTAACTGTGAGCCTGCGGGAGATGCACTCTGCAGTGGATGTGCCCCCAGACAAGTGGAATGAAATTTTGCATGTACCAGCAGCACTGTGCCTTTACTGCTAGAAGGCAAAATGATGGAAAATTTCATTACACTGTCCAAAAGAAATGTTGCAGAATCTCATATGACTGTAACATCAATATTACAACAGTCTCAACTACTTAAGTTATACCTGGTAGACTGTAAGTATCTGCTTTGCACTCTAGAAAAACCCAAAGATTTTGAATTTAATTTAACACACATTTTTAGCAATTCATTCTAAGGCAGGGAAAAAAAAAAAA
>VZTN01017013.1:1356-12165 GCA_013400515.1 Erpornis zantholeuca | reverse complement strand
CTGGTTGTCCTGCACATGCTGAGTGATGGCACTCAGGATGATCTGCTCCATGACCTTCCCTTGCACCAAGGTCAGACTGACAGGCCTGTAGTTCCCTGGATGATTCCCAGTCATCCTTCTGACCCTTCTTGAGATGGATGTTATATTTGATAATTTCCAGTTAAGTGCAACTTCTCCAGTTGATCAGGATGGTTTTTAAATGGTTGAAAGTGGCTAGGCAAACTGCTTTGCTTGTTGCCTCATTACTCTCCTCTGTCCCATCTGGGTCCCATCCCTAAGACTTGTGGGTGTCTGATTGGCATAGGTCACTAACCATTTCCTCATGGATTATGGAGGCTTCACTCAGCTCCCCATCACTAATTTCCAGCCTGAGGACAACTGGTTCTGTTATTAAATACTGAAGCAAAGAAGGAATTAAGTACCCCACCCGCTTCCTCATCCCCTGACAAAATGCTACCCTCTGCATCCAGCAATGGATGGAGACTGTCCCTACCTGGCCTTTTGTTGACAATGCATTTATAGAAACATTTTTGTTTTCTTTAGCCACAGTGGCTAAATTAGGTTCCAGTTTGGCTTTGGTCCTAATTTTCTCCCTATCTTGTAACATCTTGTAGCTCCCACAAGTTACTTGCCTCTCCTTCCAGAGGTGATGTATCCTTTTTTACCCTGAGTTACAACCTAATTTTGTTGTTTAAACAGACAGCTGGTCTTTTTCCCTGGTGTCTTGTCTGATGGCATATGGGGACAGCCTGCTCTTGGATCTTTAAGATTTCCTCTTGAAGCAGGTCTAGCCTTCCTGAACTCCCTTGCCCTTCAGGACTGACTGCAAATTACCCTTTTAATCAGTCCCCTGAACAGGCCAAAGCCTTGTCAATTTTCTTGTCGACCTTGCCTTATGTATACACATGTGTATATGCAGAACCAAGGGTAACTTAAAAGCATAAATGTAAGACCCTTTTCAATGTATAAATTCTATGTATTTTCTGTAGACTGATGCCTTGTGGCAATACAGAGACAAAAGAAAGCAAGGAAAAATTACGCATTTGAAAATGAATGACAGATTGTTTCTCTCTTATATTCCTGGAAACCTGACTTCTAGGAAAATCTCAGTCAAGCGTGAGGTTATAAATGAAATATATTTTAAAAAATAACATACAGTAAAGACTTGAGACAGTAAAGACTTAATTTGTCACTAAATAGTATGCTTATGAAGACTGGGTGGCATCTTAGAGATGGTAGCGGAGTAAACTAAGTAACATAATGTTCCTAAAAGGAATATCCTCACTAATGTGCCTGCTACTGTGGCATAGTGAAACTTCATAGAGATAAGTACTCCACTGATTCTTCAAAAATATCAGATGTGATAAAGTAGAAATAGAAGGAAAAAGGCTAGGGTTCAGTATCACTCCAATAAAAGTATTCTTGAGAAAAGTGCTTTGACATGTAAAAGGGCTTGAGAGTTTAATGTCAATATGGTTATGGTTAGATGGATATTATCTTGATTTTATATAGGATCTTTTAAAATCTGAAAAATTAGAAACATAAATTTTATTGTAAATTTCTACATTAAATAAACACTTTCAACCAACCTAGAAAGAGATTGTAAAATACAAATTTTCTACTAGACACTTTTGCCTGCTAGGAATACTTAGGTGCTTTTTTTATTTAAACTCCACCACTGGTGACACGGAAATTGGCAACATCAGATTTCTATTGCAGCAAGCCATAGCATTTCTGGTTCAGGAAAAAAAGTACTTAATTATAAAATAATTTTTGATATCATAGTTCATAAATATAACATTTACTACTCAAGAAAAAGTTCAGAGTAGAATGAAATTCTCAGAAAAAGTTGTTTTACTTTTGGATGATGTTTTTACAAATTGGCTTTGAAACTCCATCCAAACCATTATGGGCTTCTACAGGGCCTCAGAACGTGCCATTTCCAGGTTTTGTTGTTGTTGTTGTTGTTGTTGTTGTTGTTGTTGTTGTTGCCAGACCATATAACAGCCATTACAAAACAGATAATCCATGCCAAAAAGCTTCCACCACTCATATGTTATGAAAATAATTAGGATGTTGGAATTTCAGAATGGAAAATTGTCTGGAAGAAAACAGAAAACTGTGGAGAAGTGAGAAGTAACCTTTCATCAAACAAATCTGCATCAAATTGTTGTGGGAAAGAGAAGCTAGAAAAAGGTATTGCAGGTATAATTAAAAAATGGCATTAAAGTCCTTCAAGGAAATCACAGTTCAGAATAATTTTTCTTAATGAATGTTTCTCTTGAAAAATAGTGTTGTATCAATCATCCTTGACATTTATAACAATAACAAAATATCCTCATGTGTTTTCCTATGTAATATTGTTTAAATGGCATAATAAATACTGTCATTCTGTGTACTAACAAAAAAGTGCAATCCTTTGTTCTGTGCATGATTGCATTTACACATTATAGAACTATGAAATATTTACAGATGGAAGGTTAAATCAATACAGGCTTAAAATTTGCACTTCTGTCTCCTGGGGCTTATATCATCTTGATTTAATGAAGTAAAAGTAGAGAGAATGTTGACACACAGGAAAAATATTTTGATTCTCCTTTATTGTACATAGAGAGGGTATTAAAGTAGGATTTGCTGTTGATTCATACTGTAATTAATTATTACACCTTTTTTGTTCAGGCTATCATTTGAGTTGTCTCATTTGCAAAACATGGAAACTAACTATTAAGCAAAGGAGAAGGAGGAAATGAGATACAGTCAACAGAAAAGAAAAAAATATTGCTTAAACCATACAATTGCTTAACCAGTGCTGATTAATAGTGGATTTAAGATGAAAAATATTATTTGAACTAAAAGAAGAAAAAAATTAATTTACCAGAGTTTCCCCACAACACCCCTACCCCTGAACATGTCAAGACAATGTGAAGTTTGTAAGTAAAGGAGCATATATTTATGAATACATGGTCTTATCTGGTTTCTTGGATAATTAGGCTCATAAATCAAATTAGCATAAATTATTGTCGCACACACATATTTTTCAGATCAGTTTCACAGCCAGATAGGAATATGCCCATTGCTATTCATTAAAGTCTCACTTCATCCATGCCAAGATGGCTAGCTTTGTTTTTTAATTTTGAATGCAGATAGACAAGATATTCACAGAATATAATTTTGATTTTATAAATTGGAAGACTATAGTTTCATTTAGGATTTTTTTCTGGAAAGACTTAAATTTTTCTAAATTCAATTTTTTAATTATCAAGAATTGTTGAAGATTATATAGTAACATCTTTCAGATTCTTTTGTTCATCTAGCTTTCACCATAGATTTTTATCATTCTCTCATTCCTACCCATTATTTATGGAGTATAACAACTTATGCTACAGTTCTGCTCTTCAGTATTATTGAATGACATTTTGATAAACTAGAAGAAGGAAGTCAGAGTGATTTTTAAACCCTTTTAAACACTTAATAATTGTTATTTTTGCACAGTAATTTGGGATCTGTTACTGTGGAGACAAGAAAAATTGTCACTTTCTTTTTAGTCCCTACTGGCAATTGAAATTGATAGTAGGTAAAACTAAGAAGACAGTCCAACTAAAATGCTTGATTTAATTTACTCTGCAGACTTCGCAACATAGTACTTGTGCTATAAGTTTCACAAAAACAAGTGCTGGATTCTGCACCTGAGAAGGAGATGCTGGAAAGCAACCCCACAAAAAAGGACCTGAGGGTGCTGGTCAATGGCAAGTTGAACACGAGTCAGCAGTGCCCTGTCAGCCAGGAGGGCCAACCCTGTCCTGGGGGACATCAGGCACAGCATCACCAGCCAGGCAAGGGAGGGGATTGTCCCCTCTGCTCTGCACTGGGGCAGCCTCACCTCCTGTGCTGGGGGCTGGTTTGGGTGCCAAAAATAAGAAAGACATTGAACTGTTAGAGAGCGTCCAAAGGAGGGCAATGAGGATGGTGAAGGGCCTGGAGGGGAAGCATATGGGGAGTGGCTAAGGTCACTTGGTCTGTTCAGCCTGGAGGAGACTGAGGGGAGACCTGAATGCAGTGTGCAGCTTTCTTGTGAAGAGAAGAGGAGGGGCAAGTACTGATCTCTCCTCTGTGGTGACCAGTGACAGACCCGAGGGAATGGCCTGAAACTGAATCAGGGGATGCTTAGGTTGGGTATTAGGAAAAGGTTCTTCAACCAGAGGCTGGTTGAGAACTCGAACAAGTTCCCCAGAGAAAAGCAACTGACAGAGTTCAAGAAGAATTTGGAAACACACGGTGTCATTCCCAGGGTGATCCTCTGCAAGGCCAGGAGCTAGACTTCAACGATCCTCATGAGTCCCTACCAACTGAGGATAATTTATGGTTCTGTGGTTCTAAGCATATTCTGTTCTGACGTTACTAATCAGCTTACTAGCTAGATTCAATTTTTTTGTTGTTTTGTTTTGTTTTGCTTTGTTTTTTCCTAACAATGCACAGGCTTCTCATGGGCTAGAAATTTAGCTGGTGAGATATTTATTTTGAGGACTGATTTGAGTGAAGAACACATGCAGCAAGAAAGAATTAAAAAAAGGTAATTTAGGGGTGTAATTTCAAAGTCCTGCTTGAGAAACAAGATGTCAAGCATCCATAAATGCCAAGAAACACATTACTGCCCACCAACTATTTACCAACATAAGCATTTTCATCTATGGAGCTGTTCCTTAGACATGATAGCAAAGGAAAAGCAAATAATATCTAACACAGTCTGTGAGCTGCTTCTCAGAACTTTTTCTCCTTATGGCACAAAAGAAGGTGAAGGCAATGGCAGGAGGATATTGAGAACCTCAGGATTACTGTGGTACTCCTTTGCAGGCCCATGTAAACTCAGAAGCTTGCCAAGACATGATATTGCAGACTCTCTTTAAAACACTAAAACTGGAAGCAACCCTGTTCTTTCAAACAGAAATGCCTTTAAGATTTCCATACACCAGAGTGCTAGAGACCGTTGCCTTCAGATCTGATTCAAATCAGAATCAGGAAGCTGAGTGTAAGCAGTGAAAACTAAACTATGAGCAGTCCCTTGGCCTTAAAAAAAAAAAAAAAGTGAACAATTATTTGGTTTGCATGGCCAAGTTTTGGTAGCAGGTAGGGCTACAAGGTTGGCTTCTATGAGAAGCTGCATGCAGAGCAGAGCCAAAGCAAACTGGCTCCAAGACAGATGTGTGTCCTCATTAAGACTAGGACAATTAGAAACAGTGGTAACACCTCTGTGATAATATATTTAAGAAGAAGGGGAAAAAAAGTTATTGCACAGTTGTACTTGTGGCCAGAGAAAAGCAGTGTGAGAACATGTGAGAGGAACAACTCTGCAGGCTCCAAGGTCAGTGCAGAAAGAGGGACAGGAGGTACTCCAGGTGCCATAGCTGAGATTCCCTTGCAGCCCATGGTGCAGCCCATGGTGAGGCAGCTGTGCCCTGCAGCCCATGGGGATCCATGGGGATGCAGAGATCCACCAGCAGCCTGTGGAGGAGTCCCAGGCTGGAGCAGGTGTATACCTGAGAGCAGGCTATGACCCTGTGGGAGACCTGCAGAGACAGGAGGACACACTGGAGCAGCCTGTCCTAGGAGGACTGCACCCCGTGAAAGAGTGACCCACACTGCAGCAGTTTTGGGAGGATTGTTGCCCATGGGATGGCCTCACATTGCAGCAGGTCCCAGAGAGCTGTTGCTTGTGAGATGGAGCCACATTGGAGAAGTTCACAGAGAACTGTCTCCCGTGGGAAGCACCCCATGGTGCAGCAGAAAAATGACTTCTTCCCTTGAGCAGGGAGAGAAATATGTGATGAACTGACCGTAACCCCCATTCCCTGTCTCCCTGTGCTGCTGGTGGAGGAGGGAGAGTTGGGAAGGGGGGCAGGAAGGGGGAAGATATTTTTGAACATATATGTTATTTCTCATTATCCTTCTCTGATTTTGTTAGTAATAAATTCAATTACTATCTCTAATTCCAGCCTGTTTTGCCTGTGAGAACTTGGTGAGTGATCTCTCTTGGTCCTTATGTTAACTAATGAATCCTTTGTTATATTTTCTCTCCCCTGTACAGCTGCAGAAAGGAGTGATAGAGAGGCTTTGGGGAGTGCCTGGTATCCAGCCAGGGTCAACAGCACATACCAGATCACTAGAGACAGTTCCGCTCTGATCTGATTCAAATCAGAATTGGGAAACTGAGAGCAAGCAGCAAAAACCAAACTGTGGGCATTCCCTTGACTTTAGAATAAGTGTGAAAAATTATCGGGGACAGTATTGTGAAGTGACAATCAGTATTTATTAACACTAAAATAGTTTGTTTTATTAGTTTTAATACAGAAAAGATTGTTCTGGAAAATGAATAAACTATGTTTTGAGGTAGTGTATTTGGTTTACAAGTCAGGGGTTTGATAGTAGGGGGAGTTTCAGTGGTGGTTTCTTTGAGAAGCTGCCAGAAGCTTTCCCCATGCCCCCAAAGCTCAGCAGCAGACCCTGCACTGGCCATGGCCGGGCTCATCAGTGACAGCGATGATGCCTCTGGCATAACATATTTGAGAAGGAAAAAATTATTGCACAGGAGCAATTGCAGGCAGAGGAGAGGGAAGTGACAATATGTGAAATAAACATTTCTGCAGACATTGAAGAAGAGGTGCTCAAGGAACTGGAGCAGAGATTTCTCTGCAGCCCATGGTTAGGACCACTGTGAGGCAGGCTGTCCCCTCACAGCGGTCCAGGGTGGTGGTCCAGATACCCACCTACGGCACGTGGAAAACCAACCCCACGCCAGAGCACGTGGAAGTGACCAAAGGAGACTGTAACCCTGTGGGTATCCCATGTCAGAGCATGGCAGGACTTGTGGACCCCTGAAATGAGAAGCCTGTGCTGGACCAGGCTTGCTGGCAGGACTTGTGACCTTTTAGGAGAAGCATGCTGGAAGCAGCCTGTTCCTGAAGGACTGCACTCTGTGGAGATGTGGGACAAGGGACCCATGATGGAACAGTTTGTGAAGAGCTGCAGCCTTGTGGGGAGGACACACATTAGAGAGGTTTGTGTAGGATATCTGCCATCAAAGTAACTTCATTCTGGAGCATGAGAGGAGTATGAGATGTCCTCCACTTAAAGAGAAAGAAGCAGCAGAGACAAATGAGGTGCACTGACCTCAAGCCTCATTCCCCACCACCTGTCAGTGTCACTTCTGTCCTGTGTAAATACTGGCTGATATAAGGTGTGATGATAATTTTACAGGTTAGGCAAGCAACCTATGACATGATTGGGGAAAACCAAGCCATTTCATTAAAGGCATTGAGCAAATCATAACTGGTTTATAACACTGAAAGCAGTCAGTAATATCTGGATGAGTGACAAAAAGCCCTGTTCTGCATGTAAAAATATTTTCAGTGGGCCCATTAAATGATGAAAACATTTACTCTACATTTTTGTGACTTTTCCAGGAAAGCAGCTAAAGCACCAAGCACTGACCACAATTTCAGACAAGAAATCACAAGTGAAGTCAGAAAGTTCAAGAAAATGGAGAAAGCACTACTGTATTGGTAGCAATAATCATGACTGTGTCGTTGCACTTCATGCAGCACATATGCAGAACACTTGATGAATCAATACCCTTCACCCTCTACATATTCATTCTTATTGCTATAATTATATTTTTCTCTATTATTCTAGATTTCTCATACTGTGACAAACACCAGGATGTGTAACTGTCACACAGAAAAATTTAATTTTTAATTTCACTCATCCAGACTTAATCCTAGGCTAGCAAATGGGGAGTTTGTCTTTTATAGATGATGAACAAAAAGTTTCATAGGATTCCTTTGTGTCATAGAGTCAAAGTGACATCTGTTTATGGAACAGATTTTAAAAACATAATATTCAGTAAAATAATACAAATAAATTCCTGTAGTGCAGTACATATATTTAAAAGGATTGCTACAATGGCAAACAGCATCCTCCTGCAATGTAAACATTGGCAGCAAATTGAGATATTTGTTCTCAGAGAAACCAAGACTGCACCTGAGAAAATGTTCCACTACAATGATTTTGTATTTCATTCTGGAAGACTAATGATAATGCAAAATTTCCATGTGAACAGTA
Source organism: Erpornis zantholeuca (assembly GCA_013400515.1). Classification (NCBI taxonomy): domain Eukaryota; kingdom Metazoa; phylum Chordata; class Aves; order Passeriformes; family Timaliidae; genus Erpornis; species Erpornis zantholeuca. The sequence continues at coordinate 4,050 of VZTN01017013.1, read as the reverse complement.
CTGTGCAATTTTGCTGCTCAATGTTATGCACTACTAACTTTTTCCCTTTACTGTCATTATAATGGTGTATGGTGATTTTCTTAAAAGAACAGAATATGAGTCGAAGACAACAGGAAGGCTGGGATTTAGGTTTTGGGGAGTAAATCTCCAATGTTTAAAATCTTTGGCAAACTAAATTCCAGATATATTGTTGAAAAAAACCCCTTACTTAATTATTATTTATAAAAGCAACAGTGACAACAGTAATGTAGTTTTAACTGAGTTAAGAAATCTATGTTTGATAGCATGCTTGCTGATCATGAATTTACAAGGCCTTTTTCTGGATCTTTTGAAAAAATATTTTTTTATAAAAGGAATAACGAACACTAACTTAACTTGAAAAAATGGACCAAACTTTCATCTCTCAAAGGAATAAAACCATTCAGCATAATCAAAACCACTGTAAGATTATTCTCTCTGTGCTATTTAGCTGTAGGATCACCTAAAATCACTTAAAACAAGCAGTTTTCACAGTGGAATTTATACTTAGACCAAGCAGAGGACAGATTTGGGTAAACAACCAGCACCCGTCTGACACCTCACCCAAACCAAAACCAAGGCATTACCACTCTGTAACATCATGGCAGTGACAAAAACTCACAACCATCAGCCACAGACCAAAACTTCCAAAATAAAATCTCTGAGTCATTTATTCAGGAAGGTAAGTCTGGTAGGAAAGACAGGAAGATGTATGTTGGCTGATGACCACACAGATAAAATCCAGTCTCCTAGGCTGCTCAGTAATATTTATCAGAAGATTGGTAATGCAATAGTGATAGTTCATTAAATTTAAGGGCAACTTTCCTATAATCTCCAGTGTAGCCAGGACTGCATCCAGAATTTGCAGTAGCTACACATTGCATCATTTGAAATAGCACAGTGGAAAAAAGTTCCTCTCTTTTATCTTTTCAGTTTTACCTATTTAGTTGACATCCTCTATTTCAAAAGCCTTCTCTTCCCTCACCTTTTTCTCCTTTCAATGAAAAATGAAGTAGAGTTGAAAACATGTCGAACTTTCTGTGTTTAGGCTCTGAAAATGCTTTTAATTAAAAAAATAAATTGATAAATAACATGGGGCTGTGATTTTGATTCAAAAAAACTCTCACTCCTTTACAGTGTCAGCTCATCATGCAAAGAAGATAAAAGTAAAAAATATGGAAGCTGATGCTGGGTACCTCTTGCAGAATATCTGAAAGAAAATAATTCTGCATTTCTCAAAAGTATTTGTGAGTGACATGATTACTTTGAAATATTTTTACCTTTTTTTTAGTTTATATTAGTTCTGCTTAGTATTTCTTTTATTTTTCTTTTAATCTATTCAGTCCAGAAAGGGTAAAAAACAAACAAACAAACAAAAAAAACCCACAAAAGAAACAACAAATGAATTTTAAAAAATGTTTAGAAAATAAAGCACATTTTTAGAAAATAAGTGTTAATACATCAAATTTAGCCTAAAACCAGAATAATTTCTCTAAAAAGCTGCATGCTTTTGCCATGACACACATTCCACAAGTTACCTGACATCTGGTCAGTTGCCATGTCTAAAAAAATACAAAGGAATTGATAGAAAATACCTCTTTTATTAAAAAGAAGGGAGGAAGATTTGTTTGAACCAGTAAACTTGTCCCTACACTAAATAAATCTGGCAAGGATCAACTGAAGAAATAGACTTGGAGACCATCTAGGAATACAGTGGTTTCCATTACTTAAAGACTGCGGAAATGCAAACAGTATTTTCCATCCAAAAATAATTCTTTGACCAATTCAAGTACGAAGAAGTCTTAACATTTATTTCAGTGGATCTTCAGGAAGGGCTTTTTATGAGGAAGATGTGTGGTATACAATATAGAAACACAAGCCAGAAAGCTGTAAGATATATATCTGTGTGATTGTGCTTAGAAAAAGAAACAACAGAACACTCTGCAGAAAGCCATAGGCAGAGGCATAGATAAAACTGATGATTTCCTAAATCTCCCTCCTGAGGGATGAGGCTCTGCTCCCAAGAAAACTGGTGATACTTACTCTGCTCCTATGTGCACACTCCACCTTTGAGCAGCTAAAACCAAAACTGAGGTTTAAATTAGATATTAATTTCTGAAACTGTGAATTGGATAACCACAAAAGTTACCATGATCAGGAGTAACATTTAAGGAAAAAATCGCAGAGGAAGACCAGAAATGTCTGAAACCTTCCCTTCCTTCTCCTGCAATAACTTATTCTTCTTTTAATCTGGTTGCTATTTCTGGTAGTCTGGATAGATCTGTATGAAATTATTTTTTGAGATGAACCAATGAACCGTCACAATCACGTATGAAGGGCACCCATGTCCTCGTACATCCTCCATGTGCAAATTACAAGAACAGTTATACCTTTAAAAGAAAATAACTATTCTCTTTCTAACAAAGCACTCTCATGTGCAAGTCTCTTGCCCATAGCTTGTTTTCCAAGGTGATTTAAATCCCTGCGGAGCTCACCAAGGAAATACAACCCTGATACTTCCCATGGACATTTTGCTGAATCAGCCAATGAATGTGCTCATGTTATACATCACTTTGGCACCCTTAAAGAATTATGGGACATCACATGGTCTTGCAGAAATTAATCACTGCTTAACAGTCTGTGCTCATGTGTTTATGAAGTCGTTTGAAATATCTG
>VZTN01017011.1:50763-64268 GCA_013400515.1 Erpornis zantholeuca | reverse complement strand
AGCCATCATCACCACCTCATTTGGCAGTGGCTCCAAAAACTCAGCTCATCTAGTCTAAATTTACTCCACATGAAATAGACACAAGCTTACTAGATCTGAGTTATGTTCCTGCAAAAAAAAAAAAATAAAAACCAAAGAAAAAGGAACATTGGCAAACAGCAATTCAGAATATAGCTGGGCAGCTACAAAGACACTGTACCATGAAAGCCCTCTTCTACATCATGTCCACATCCTGTTTTCGTTTTATATTTTCAGTGACACTTCTCTTTATTTGTCTTCCTTTCTAAGTTCTTCCAGTTTCTCAGCTCCATGCTTTTTTTTCCATGCTGCTGCTGCTGCTGAGCTGGACACAGAACCAATGTGTTCAGAACAGATAACAAGCAGTGTTTTGAGAGGATAAAAAGGCAAAAGGACACCAAAAAAAGAACTGACATCTCTTTGATTAGGAGCTGAGCTACAAAAACTCTGACGGCTGTATTCTGCTTTCCTAAGAGTTATCACCAAAATTATTTTCTCAGATTCTCTAAAAAAGATCACCAAAGGAAATTAATGCTTTCAGCCACACTAAATTCACATTACTGCCTGCTGNTCTTCTGTTCTTTCCCATGACAGGAAAAACAAGAATGGAGGACTATATTTCCAAAACCTGTGACTGAAAGGCTTTAATCATGAAACTGCAATACAAGCTCCCAGTTACAATCTAGGGCAAATTATGATGCAGCTCTATAACAAAGATTAAAGCAGAAGAAGCATCATTTTGTCTTCTTATTTTAGAAGGACTGAGGCATAAACCTCACTTGAAAGTTACAGAATAAATCCTAGACTTCTTCAAAAAGAAGGGAAAAGGTTCCTTAATTAGCATGTGTAAGTACCTTCATAGAAAGAAAATAACAGGTCATAAAGAGGTCATCAATTTTACATGAATGTCACGGCAAGAACTATATAGTGATGCTAAAAAACCTCAATTTAGCATCAGCAACAATGACAAAGCGTTGGAACAAACTACAAAACTACCAAATTTTAAGACAAGTTTTTTTTGTCTCAGAGGACTCATTTATTTCATGTATCTGAACTTTGAAAATAAAATTTGTGTATATAATGTGTCTATTCTTTATTAAAGTAATTCAAGATATTTGAGCCAAGGAGTGAAGCACTCCTGTGGCCTATATTCTCCCTCTTTCAAGAGATGTGACCCTGACTAAGTAACTTTGCACTTTTACCTTAATTTCTTCATCTGTAAAATGGAGATAACAGTGCTTATTTACATATCATAGTGCATAATGTGAATTAGCTAATGTTTTAAACTGCCATAAAGATGAAAGCCAACTTTAGACATAGTTTAATTAACAGAACCATACATACCATCTGCAAATTAATAAAAATAAAATTCCTTCACAGATTTCTTGTAAAGATCAATAATAATTATACCAACCAGAGAGTCCAGATATTAATAGCTAAAGGGTTGTTCTGTAGTATTCATAAATGTCACAGAAATATCAACGTAACTTCTAAAAAATGACTGAGAGTAGCCCCTCTGAAAAGAGTGTTCAGGAGGTCAGGACTGAAGCCCTCCCACCTTCACATCAATTTTGTGGCTGTCATGAGCCATTTTCCTGTTCTATACATCAAATATATGTACTTGCATAAAAAAAAAAAAAAAAGGAAAAAGAAAACTATTAAGAAAGCCAAGTTTTAATCTAGAATTTAATAAAAATTGATTAAGCATCACAGAGCACAAACAAAGCTGCTCCATAAATCTCTCAGCTCTTTTTATGCAGGAATCTGTCTGCTGAAGCAGATGACAGATGCTGGCTTAAAGATAAGTATTATTTATACTTCTATACCAGATCTCTTCTTATGCATATCTTATCATTCATGGATATACAATCAACAAAGCAATTATTCTGTATCAGTCAAAGACCTTACGACATACTTTTACTCCATGGGAATTTATTCTATACAGTTCATTGTTCAATAAAAAATGGAGGGAAAAAATCTTTTTTAGAAAATGTTTAAATTATAATCTGAAATACTCTTTCCTGATGAAGTGCTGAAATGGAGCAGTCGAAAGGTCTATAAACCAGCATGTTTAGAAATGCACTGAGGCTTTTCAAATCACTGAGGAGTACCTGTAATACCTAAAACTATCTGAAATCTGGGAATTTTTTAAACCATTGGCTAATGCAGGTGATTTCTACTCAGACTAGTCCAATAGACTCTTCCATTCCTGCAAAATGGAGAGTACCTGCACAACTACAATCCATTGCAGCAAGAATTAGCATTATCATGGGTATGAACATATACATTTGATAAAAATTATTTTTTCATAAGAAAAATTAAATATAATTTCCATGTTATATTTTCTTTCTGTTTTTCCACTTTTTCTTCCCCATCCCCCCATGAACACTCAGTAGTGCATTGAAACTGTATATTTTTCTGGTTTAATAATCTAAAAGAAAAGGATACAATAATCTAAATGGCTGGAGAAACCTTCCTGCAGTGATCTACTGTACTTTGTCTAAGACAAGATTTTGAATAATGTGGACATAAACAGCATGCTTCTGCTATGATGTACAGGCACCTCCATCATAACCACATAAAATCGTTCTGAGAGAATTCAAGGGACAATTCCTCAAAATTATACTGACAAATAAATTAACTTGTAGTCACTTTCTTTAATTGAGTAAAGTCATGTCTTGAGAATCAGAAATGTATAACTAAAATAGGTTTCATAAATCAGCACTTATGCTGCAATATGCAATTAATTTCACCTTTTTGAATTAAAGAGAAATACACTGTAGGACCATATCAATTAGAGGATGAAAATTCTTCATGAATTTCTACAATACTATCGTTCCTCATAAAGATACACCACACAGGAAAGTTATCTGAGTAAGAAATTCTCTTTTCAAGTCTAGCTATTAATATCCATTAAAAGTATCTTGACAACCTGTAATATGATTAAGATTGAAGTAAATTAAAAGCTTTAGTGCACATGTGTATCTTACCTCTGTATGAACAGTCTGCTTTTTCATTCATAGTGAATGACACTCACAAAGACTGACTACTATATTTATGGGATTTAAACAGCATTGCATTCTTCCTTTTAATTAAAAATGCTGTCACTAAAAATTTTTTGCCATGCCTGGACCCTTCAGAGTGAAGAGGTGCTCATGATAGAAAAGCAAGTAAAGATCACAAGAGCCAGAGAAAAAAAAATAAGCTAAATCTTTAAAAAAATCTTTATAGGAGACTGCAGTTTGTGTTCTTGGTGCATTTTCACTCATGAGCAAGGAAACTGTGTCTCATTGGTATGCTGTGTGGGATAAAAATATATACTGCCAAGTGAAAGAGCTAAGCATCTCCTAATAGCAATTGGTGCAATTTATAACTGGGTTTCAGAACATCTTATCTCTTTGTAGATAGCTCATAGAAGTTATTTACAGTGACTGGTCAGTCCACTGATCAGCCATTGGCAGTCTAGCAGACATTTGAACTAATTATTATCTAAACTAAAGAGGCTTAACAATAAGGTTACTTAAAGTTTTAGAGAATAAGAGGAGAAAGACTTCTAAAAGAAACACCAAAATACATTCGTTCTATATGGCCTAAAATTAGAGACACTGTTCCCAAATTGCCACTCACTGACTGGACTGTTCAGGGCAATGTCTTATAAATCAGTGGAGTCCAAATATTATGTTCAAAGCAAAGGATAGGAAAGTGAAACATATACAAAAAGATGAAATCCTCCAAAATACTTAAATGCACACCTTCCAAAGGTATTCTCAGAATGTCATTTTATCTTTGAATTTCTCTGCTTGCCATTTTCTTAAGAGATAGGGAAATAATTTTTAAATGCAGCCAATCTGAAGAACCAGCTAACTTGCATCATAAGTAATGCAAAGCTATGCCAGCTTATACTACATACAGGTATGACACTGCATCTCCACATGTAACAGATGAAATACAAAGACACAAAATAATAAGCTTTTATGTTTCTCACAATTTTCAGAGAGGGAAATGTCATAAAAATTTCCATGGACTTCCGAAGACTTTGGATTAACTCCTCTGAATCATGAGAGTAACACAGGAAAACTGCCGTTTTTAGAAATTTATCTAAAAATGTCAGTGTCTTGTTTTATATTATTATTGACTCCAAGACAAATGTGCCTTGGAAAAAATATCTCTATCAAGCAAAATACTGCACAAAATACCCACTGAGAAAAATATCTATTCTACAGTCTTAATTTTAGCACTACGTTTCTTTTATGTGGGACAGTGTTGTAACTGTATTTCTACCAATTCACCTGATAAACAGGTTTCTTGTTAATACAACCTTTCTTGTTTATGACTTATTCATTACACTTCTGATAGCCAACAGTCACGTATTTATGATGATCAGGTTTTCAAAACTATTCACAAATACAATTCTTCCTCTATGCTGAATATCCCACTTTTTCTTTTTTTTCATAAAGGATACATCAAAAATTTTATTGAAAGAAATATATGTGAGTATGTCTGTCCCAATAGATATTAAATGTTCTTGGCCCTTCAAAGTGTTGACTTTTCTTTTGTCTATCTTTCCTCCAGGGATTTCTGCAGTGTTGAATATCTAGTAGAATGTCACATTTCACTAGAAATAAAAAAAACCTTAGAAACTTCAAAGAAAAACAAATCCAATGCCATGTCTCTGAAAATTGGCAAGAAAGGCATTGGGCAAGGGAAAAAACCAAACAAGAAAAGGAAACTCCTGCTCCATAAGACTAAAATATATAACAAGTGAGAAAAAGAAGTGGCATCCCTCCCTCAACAAAGTCCTCTCTGGCACCCATTCTTCACAGGGAAGCACTGTCAGTGCTGAGCTGCTAAACAGTTAATCTCCAGTAACTCCACTAAAGAGCAGCAGTGGCAGGCTGCCCATCATTCTCTTAGACAGAGCTTGTCAGAGAAAGTAGGGCAGCTTGTCCAGCCCAGCAGTCAACTGATTACTAGCGAGCTCAATGGGGCTGCCGGCCAACCCCTGAGACTGCTGCCAGCCCCTTGGGTATTCAAAGGCCAGGATCCAGTGTGGCTCACTTTGCCAGAATCACATGATGTCAGTGCTGTTTTCTCCAGACCAGAATAACCAGTCATTCAGGTTGCTGCAATGGTATGCAAACAAATGTCATCAGCTCAGCAAGGCTTGCGCCTGCATTCACTTCCTGGGGTTACAGGCACAGGTAGGATCCTCACCTCTGCAGATCCAGAGGGGCACAGAGTGTTATCCATTCAGGCCTCCTGCAGTAACTATATAAAAACTGCTACAGTAATTGCAATGACCAAATCCCACTCTGGAAACTATGTTTCTAAATATTTTTATAAAAAAGAGATGACACCAGAGAGTTGGGCCTGGTGGAGCTGAACAGAAACCAGCTAGGTATTTACAGCTGGATGTACAGAATGGAAATTTAACTCCTAAAATATCTTAGAAGAAAATGTGTATTCATTTAATATCTAAGGAAATTCAAAACTGAAAATAAATGAAATTGATTTCTAAGCAGTATGTTTTTCATAAAAGTTTTCTCTCCCTGCAAATTTCACCCAACTCAATACATAGACTTGTCCACTTTTATCTGATATACTCAACATCATATATCATACTGTAAATGTGCAAACCATTTGCAAAGGGAAATGCAGAGATGATAGAAAAAAAAAATCAAAATTTCTTTTCCACTTCAAAAGTCTGCAGGTTTATCAAGCTCACAAGGCAGCTGCACTGGTGTAGTTAGGGTTCTGAACTCTGAGTCTGGATAAGTGAAGAAAAAACAGGCAGCTCTTTCCTAGCAAGTTTTTCTTTTGGTTTTGGGGTTTCTTTTGCAGGTTCTGTTGCCTGTATCTGTGTATGAAGTCCAGAGAAATATCCCAAAGGTGTTAAGTGGTGCTGCACCTGGGTCAAGAGAGGCTGGGGGATGAACAGATGGAGAGCAGCCCTGCCAAGAAGGACATGAGGGTGCTGGGGGAGGAGACACTGGACATGACCCAGCCATGTGCATTGGCAGCCCAGAGAGCCAAACATGTCCTAGGCTACATCCAAAGCAGAGTGGGGAGCAGGGCCAGGCAGAGGAATCTGGCCCTCTGCTCTGCTCTGCTCTGCTCTGCTCTGCTCTGCTCTGCTCTGACCCCACCTGCAGGGCTGCATCCAGCACTGGGGTCCCAGCACAGCAAGGACATGGACCTGTTGGAGAGAGTCCAGAGGAGGCCACCAAGTTGATCAGAGGGATGGAGAACCTCTTGTATGGAGAAAGACTGAGAGAATTTTGATTGCTCAGACTGGAGAAGGCTTTGGGGTGACCTAGTGGTGACCACCTAGTACCTGAAGTGAACTTACAGGACACTATTTACAAGAGAATGTAGTGACAGGACAAGGGGTAATGGGTTCAAATTGAAAGCTACTATGTTCAACTTAGGTATTAGAAACAAACTCTTTGCTGTGAGGATGGTGAGACACTGATTGGCCAAGGAGGCTGTGGATGCCCCATCCCTGGATGTGTTCGAGGCCAGGTTGGATAGGGCTCTGAGCAACCTGGTCTAGTTGAAGACATCCCCGGTCATGGTAGGTGATTTGGAATGAAATGATCTTCAGGATCCCCTTCAAAGCAAACCATTCTATGATTCTATTTTTAGGAAAGACCTCTGGATTTCATGGAGAATAACAAGTAAGAAGAATGGAAACTATGAGGAAAGGAGGAGATGCTGAAGAGCATCTCTGGCATCCTTAAAAGAGAAAAAAAAGGTGATGGATTTAACAGTAATTTTCACAAAGCCAAATTCTACTGATTTTGACCACTTTTAGGTAGCTTCATTATGTCTAAACTGAAAGAAACAGTGATGCAAGATAAAAACCAACATGAGTATTGTAGAAAAATTGGCTTTAAACACTGAGCTAGAGCCTCAGGCCCAACACAGCTGCCCAGAATACTTGAGGAAGCCAGGAATTCTCACAACACAGACACAGACTTGGGAACAAAAAAAATCTCTGGCTGACAAAGTAAGCATGTCAGGATGGCCGGGTGACAAAAGCAGATGGAGTTGAAATGCAGTCCCAAACCCCTTTGGCTCAAGTGTCTGTCTCTGTAGATGTGTGCCAGTATCTGCCTGCAAAAATGCAGGGACGCCTTTTAATTTGGAGGACCAATGCCAATTTCCAAAGTCAATCTAATAGTCAGTAACATCTTGGCTTATGATTTGTCCTTGTTCAACCTAGTGTCTATCTCTTGTGGAATTATGAGTTAGAGTTAAATCACACATAACTTTAAACCTCAGCCAATTATCAGCAGAAGCATGGTACTCTGAAATAACAACAGGTGTGTGTTTCTCAGATTTCTTTGGCATCAGCAACATCCTGCTCCCCTCCAGCATTTGAGACTTTTGACAAGTGGCCCTTCTGTCTCATCCCTAGTTTAACCAGAAAAGATATAAGGTTGCACCTATGACAGCCATTTCTGTTGACTTGAGGAAGCGGCTATGGCCATCAAAAGAAAAATAATCTGTCAAATTACAGAAGTTAGAAAAGAAGTGATCCAATAAAAAACAAGAGAGGTTAAAACTGCCACTCATTTAATTTTCAAGACAGAATAACAAAAGTAACACCTGGTTTGTTTGATTTGGAGGAGAGGCATCTTTTTTGTCATTCAGGTTAAGTCCACCTGGTGGCAATTAGGCTTGTAGTGTATGTTATTCTAAATACTAGAATATACACCTATCACGCAGTATCGGAGATCAATTTACTGTCCATGTTTTTCAGAGTAATGTCACTTATTCTTGGGAAAAGCACAGTACAATAGCTACACTATATACAAACTAAGCAAAACCATGACTCATGACCCACAAATTAAATCCTAGCACTTCAGGCAAATCTTTTGGAAATCTGAATATCCAGGATGCAAAGCAAGGAGATGGCATTAGTATTTCAGCACTCTCTCAAAACCCATTTAAGCTAAGTGTTGTGCCTTAGTTTACCTCCTATGAGCCTGGTAAATATACAAGACAGTCAAATTCACCTCTAAAAAATGTACATTTTTAATGAAACATGATATGCACTGCCACTAACAACTGGTTTTATGACTTGATTTGGTCCCATAAGTTACAAAATCTCTCTATATATTATACAACCTGTCATTTTGACATGTCCTTCTTACTACTCATATCCACTGCTGTCAATCCCAAAGATAAAATTTATTTAATTAGAGGTATAATACTAAGAGTCAATTTCCGATATCAAGGTCACTCTAGTTTTGGTTCCTTGGTTACTCATTCCTAACAGAATTGTATTTGAGATTTGCATTTCATACTGAGACTGCCTTCTGTTACTAAATACTCTGTTATTCTCAACTTTTAAGTGCTAGAGACATGCCACATAACAAGCTCAGCCCTTTGATTAAGTTTTTTTCTTTATTGGCTGGTGGGTCTTTTCTCCCATATTCCAACTTCAATTTTGTTCAACTGAATTTAGGTTAAGGAAACAGTGAGGGAAACATGATTTCATATTTTGTTTAAAACACAGAGCTACAAAATTATTTTACCCTTACAACTTCCTGTAATGTATTTTACTGTCACTGAGTTCATATGACAAGATTAATCTGTAGAGAAGTATCAGTCAAGTACCGCATTCATACAAGCAGGCCAAAAAGGTGGTTAATTATCATTTTCACCATGGAGTCCCCACAACGCAAAAATCCATAACTAGGGATGCAAAAGTTGTCTGAAACCTCTACCCACTGGTCACAAATCACAGCTATGGTGATGGTAGCCAGTTTTTGTGCTTTTACAGAGAAGGGGTCATTTCTTGAATGTCTTGGTCTGTCTCTAAGGGAGAGTAAAACTGAAAGCTTAAAAATAAGGGGAAGTGTCATCTTATCATACAATGAAGGGACAGCCAGACTGGACTGAAATAATCCTGTCCAGTGAACACCTTGGCCTTTTGGTGTTTCAGTAAGTCCAGCAGCATCCTGGGTCCAAGTTGTCACAACCTCACAAGTCTGACACGAATCCAGTCACCACATTGTCCTGTAACATAGGGACACAGAACCAAGCATGGGGCGCTTGGGCACAGTTCCTAAGCCCCTGCAGTCAAGGGAGAGGGGACACCCAGAAGTTCTCAGCAAGTTCTCAGCAGCCACTGAGGAGCACAGCACGCAGCAGAAACAAAGCAGTTGTTCCTGCCCATGCCTTGAAGAAATGCCCCAATATTTCTTTAAAGTTTTCCATGGCAGGCTTTCACACGATTGCATGAGCAACACGCCCAGAGGTGGCAGGCAGCTGAACTGCCTTAGAGCTCTACATTTTTTAACCTGTTTTTCTTTTCAAGTCTACTGTGAGTTGTTTGGAAGGCTGATGGAGAGCAGAACTTTGCAGCAGAATTGAGGATAGGGGCATAATTTGACACTGCAATCCTCCTCTTACTGAGAGGAAAAAAAAAAACAAAGCTGAAGAACAGCCTGGTCTCTTGAAATTCTTCTCTGAAAGTAGCTGGATTCCAAGCATATTGAATTACGGTCTTTAACGAGACAATTTAGTCAGAGCCTCTCAAGTTCATAATTTTTCATTTGTCTATATGCTTTTCTGGGATGAGGCACCTGCCTCTACAGGAGTTATGCTTCCTTCCATTCCTTCCCCCCCTTACACATACCACTGCAAATCTGAAGGGATATTTCAATCACCACTTTGATAAAGGAGATCATTTTGGCATATAGGTGATCTCCTAACAGATTAAGGATATTTACTTTCTTCCTGATGGATCATTCCCAGAGATATCAGCACAACACAACCTACGCAATTAGTTTTCACAGGTGGCTGTTTTGCCTGCAGTAAAACTGCTTTCTTTCTCCTCCTGCAAGTCATAGCAGAACAAATGTATATAAAAACATTTCAGATATGAAATAAACACTTTCATAAAAGCAGCTGTGATGCAATGCATCATTTCTGTCTGACCTGAGCTATGGAATGAACTTTTGTTGCCAGAATCAAAGATGGTAAGGAGAGAGTGGAGGACAGGGGCCAGGACAGGGCTGGGGGAAGATCAGGGCTCAGAATAGCATAGTATAAAATGACCTTAAACACTCAAAGGGTAAATGCCTGTTTGGTGCAAGCACACACTCTCTGTGTGCTCTGCTGCACAACCTGTGCAAACAGGCTCATGCTGACATGCAAGAAAAACCAAGAACGTTATCTACAACTGAGAGTTAGCAAAGGCAAGCCCCTCACATATTATGTGCCACAGGCAGCAGTGAATTTCCTCAAGCATAGTTAAAAGCATGTCTGAAGCTGTAATTTCACCCTTATACCCTTTAACTGTCTAAGAAAGTATAAAAGAAAAGCTTCCTAAAACAGCAGTCTGACATTTTCAAAAATGGCATTTTAAAGATCCTACAGTATCAATGTGGAAATCTCAAACAAAATATCCATTAAAAGTGTCTCTAGGAAAAGAGTCTCAAACTGTAACACAGTAGGGATTCAAGTGAAGTTTTTTGACAAGTTCTTTCAGGACTACTCTACATAGGAATTTGGCTATATTATTTAAACCTATGATGAGTTTATTTGAAAATGATTTTTTTTTAGTGTTAGAAGAAGAAAACATAGGAGAAAAATCTTATTTATTTTTGTTAAGTGTCTTCTTTGTATAGTAATTGCATACTGACTAACAATACACGATCAGTCAATCAGACCATAGTTCAACCAATAATTAAGATCTCAGTGAGCTACGTAAAATAACTTTTGAGGACATACTGTATCCGTGGGGATAAATTATTGTAGATTTATGTATGCTACATTATGATTAACTGCAAAAAGGTCAGAGGCCCAAATCTGTCATTCTTCTTCATACAAAGTGTTAATAAAAGCACTCTCTTCTATAGATACAAGAATTGACCAGAAGGGTTTTCTTGTGTAATCCAAATATAAAAGTCTGAGTGATAATCTGAATAAATACGAATAACTTCAAAAATGTGGTCAGATTTATGAAAATACATATATTTAGTAATATGAACAAATTTTTTCTTAGTCTGTTAAAAAATGTTTCACTAAATTAATTGAAGAGAAATGGACACTAGAGTGGGGACTTCACCTTCAAAAGGGCCAAAATAGTAAGTTATTAAAAATAAAGTTGTAAAACACTAATATGAAAATCTGTAAAAACAAATGGTAAGTTCATTATTAAAACTTATTAAAACCAGCAACATGTTTATCCAGGACCAACCTACTCATTTTGGAAACTAGAGAAAACTTTTACTTCAACTGACTTAGAAGAGTTTATACAGAAGAGAGCATGTGAAATAAATTCTAGCCTCCTATTACAGCTACATTTGTTTATTAAATTTGCACACCTGTACAGATTGACTCAAGGCAAAAGTGCATTTGAGGATATAATTTGGCCTGTAGAATATTTTTTACACGAGAAGGAACAAGCCCCATGCAGCTATAGCAAACTCTGGGTATGTTTGCAGGTTGATAGGGTGGAAAACAGACAAAGATAATTTGCACTGTGTTGCTCAGACACAGAGAACTCTCCTTTCTCAGGCTAACTAATGTTTAGCATTCCAGCACACTGTCATACCAACCTCTGTACACCAATTAATTCTGCCATTCACAGCAAGACTCTAAAGAAACGTAAACTAACTCAACTTCTATGATGTGATCAAAACACTTTGAAGAAATAGAGTCTGATTTTGTGCTATTAGGTAGCTTGTTTTTTCTTCATTTCTTTGCCATTGAAAAGCCCTTCCCATGGAAAAGAAGCAACTTCTGACTATCTAATGACTAATGGCTGCTGATCACACCAGTATCAGATCTGAAAAATGCTTCATAGCTCTGTGGCTTCATGGTTTGAAAACCATTTTTATTTCCAAGAAGAAATAATTAATGCCAAAAAGGCCAGGAGAAATAGCTGAGGTTTGTTGATTCCCTCCATTCACTATTGCCATTTCAGCAAGCCAAGAATTAATTCTTCTTCCTTACTTGAAATGATCCTAAAAAGACACATTTTCTAAAGTTGTATCATTTCCATTAATAAATCAAATATCATTACACTATATTTTTTTAACAGTGTAATATTTACAAGTAATGTATTCTTCTTTATCCTAGCTTTTTACCATTCTTCTACTTTTCTAAAAGCCTCCTTGTTGCCACTATATTAAAAACCAACAGCTTTTCTCCTCACTTGTGTGTTTGACAAAGAACTGAGACAAGAACAGGGAAGAGGTGCTTTGTGTAACTCCAAAGAGGACCTCAAGAGTTGGTAGCAAGAGCTGCAGAAAGTCCAGCACTGTTCCCGTGCTGGAAATGCTCAAAGCACTCAGCACCCTCAAATGAATTTGTCTGCCAAATTCTGGTGTCACTGTAAACTAATATGCAAACTGAATCTTTGCAAAGGCTTATAACTTGGGTGCATCCAGGTCTTTTTTTCAGAAGAACAGCAACAAGAATACCCTGACACCACAATGACCTCTATGCCAAATTTCAAGACTTTGCTCAAAATCACGGAGAAATCAAAGCTTGTGAACAGAACAAGACACATTTATTACAATCAAACATATTTTTTGTTAATGCCATTTTCGGGAATGTCTAGCCCAATTTTGCCAAAACTTTATAATAAAGTTCAGTCCCAGGCGACATCCTGCATGGCAAGGATGAAGTTAAAGAAGTGAAGCTTGACTGATTTATAAGCAAAGGGAAGCATACATGTAATGGGAAGCTGCTGGCTACCTCAACTCTCAACAGTGTTACCAGACCCATTTAGAATATAAAGAAATCATGAACTTTTTAAGAAAAAAGTAAAAGAAAACAATTGCACCTCTACTGCAGACATTTTCGAATTGTAATAGATGAGTATAGGAAAAGCCTCTATTTGGGACAAGAGCTGAAAATATATTTCCATATATTGCTGCCAAACACACAATGAATACTAGCCAAGCTTGGCACAGAATATGGATCTTCACAGGGTACAGTGACAGCATTTAACCTTATCAGGGATTTGTCTTTGAAAATATTCTGGATGACAAAATTTTGTGCCCAAAATATATTGACCAGTATAATTTTCTATCCAGCTGCTTTAAGCAGAAGTCTAACCCACCCTTCTTAGCCCATGAGACACTGCATATTCACTGGTTTCAAGGAACATCTGGGGTTCAGAACAGTCCTCAGCTGACATATGGTTGCATCTGTCTCTTTGCCTACCTTCTCCACAGCAAGACGGAAAGGACAAGGTCAAATTTTTAAGATTTCCATGATGAATGGAGGCTTTTGCTTGACACCTTAGATACACTGTAAAAAGCCCTGCAGTAGAGAAACACACAAGGCCCTCTACCCCTTTAGAAGGCAGGCTCCTTTTTGACTCCTTCCTGTGATTAGGAAATCACCCTCCTCCAATAAACTCTACCCAGTGTCATGCCAAGAAGACCACACAGAATTCCTGTTCTCATATTGCCCATCAAGTCTTCAGAAACAGTTGACTCTTCCTTAGGTGATTTGCC
>VZTN01017011.1:6616-50642 GCA_013400515.1 Erpornis zantholeuca | reverse complement strand
CTAAATCATAGAAGTCAATAATACACACATATACACAAGTTAACTTTTCAATCCTTTGAAATAAAACTGATACATGATTCTTATGATTGTACAATATTTTGTGGCTATCACAAATTACCAGTGTTTCTGTTATTATATTCTGCATTCTTTTTGCAGCAACTAATTCAGTTGATTGNCAAATTACTCGACTTTCTGAACTTACTGACTTACTAACCTAGGGAAATGCCAGAGAGCAACAGATGGCTCCAGCACAAACTTTTCTGCATCTGAATTGAGCACAGGCTACAGTTTTACTAAAAAGTCTCACAGCCTCTCGCCAGCATTGTTCAACTGGTAGGAGATTTGGTTTTATATCTGGCCCTTGCCTCATAAGAAGATATTTCACAAAATATTGGACTAGGAGTCTTACAAGATCAAGCCAATACTTACTTTCTCCAACTGGAGTAGAAATAGTGTAAAAATTGACTGACTTGCAGTATTTCAGCATTTCCGATTACAGATGGAGGAAATATGAACTGGAGAAAAACTCCAGAAAAAAGTTAGTGAAAATCTAATTAGCTATTTTACCACCTTGGATATACATCTGATTCAAGGTTGGCTTTAACTAGCTGTTAGATGGTACATCAAGCAGTATTAATGAAAACATTCATTTAAATTTGTCCTTCTTGAAGCTCATAAATTAGAGTAATGCCTAATATCAGTAACTGCTTCTGACAAAATTACACCAGTCATTTGCTTAGGATTTTCCTGCTTACATGTAATCAATTCACACTTGTTGCCACATTCATCTTATTGTCTATTATATATAATGAGTTACTCTTCTAGGTGATTGTTTCTTATCTTTTTGTGATTATTGTTCTTTGCTCTATGGAGTTCTATTTTTGGACAGTCCTGAATGAAACAGTAGTGACTGCAATGTCTGATTTTTTGCTATGGCATTTCATTTTTCCCATCGTAGCTGCAATTTTTTGTCACTGAAGAAACTTTTAGGCTTTTAAACTTGTTTAAAATATGTCAGAAACTCTTACCATAGAAAAAAAGATAATTGCATCAGAGAAGTGTCTCCGTTGATTACCAACTCCATATATTATTATTTTCATTGTTCATATCTCATACTGGGATGACCACAGCCATCTTGAATAAATATAATAAAATTTAGTGAAAAAAAGTTGGACTTTTACGTGTGAAGGGACTTCTTATTTCACATGTGCTTTAACCTCACTTGTTTTTTTTTTTTTACTTACAAGAATGCCAAGACATTAGACTGATGTCCTAGAAAACTTCTTTTAATGTATATTTTAACTTTTTTTCTTTTCCATATGACAGATGGTGAAGTTGAAAAGTTGAAAGACCATCAGGAAACCATTCTGCAAATACACAGCTAAACATTCAGTGTTTTAGAAAGACTAAACCAAAGTAAACAAATAATATTTTTTTTCTTTAAATTTTCTTTCGGTTTCTTTTCAGACAAAATTGTCACCAACTTCAAAATAGGTAATATGGTTACAAGGTCAGAATGAAATTGTATGAGGCCCTTAGCAGCAAATTTTTAGTATAAATCCTTTGCAGGCTGATGTTCTTTGTGTCTTAGCAGATCTGGGAAATTTTTTTTTTCCTTTTTTTCCCTATTGTTAGATATATGATTTTGAGGGTGCTTTGTATTTTTTGCTGTTCTTTAAGAAGACATATTAAGGTTTTCTTTAAGAAGACACCTTATCCATGCATCTGAATATGATATTAAAATAGCTCTGTATTGGAGAAGAGTAAAGGAGCAAAATCTTAATATTTACGGGTCAATCAATCTGGCACTGGTCAATCAAGGGAGAAAAACAAGCCATAAAATGGAACTAATGCCTGAAGATAAGGAATAGTACACAGAGAGTCCTGCAACATCACCTTCCTGGTGCACCATTGAACAGTAGAAAAGCAAACATTTCCAGGTCAGTCTGTCCACCATATGAAGAGGTATAGAAGCTGTGCTTTGCTGTTTTCCCCTAAAACATTTTAATTCCTTGGGTTTTGAAATGTTGTTGCATTATATTCTCCACATTTTTAATTGTATTATACCACATCCTAGCTACATAAATCCTAAAAGAATAAGGTTAGCAGATCAGCAAGGGTCCATGGACTTGCTGAAGGACCACAATAAAAAATAACACTGTTAAGATTAAAGAAAAAAATCTTAGACCAATGTATCAAGGAGTTTCATTCATTCATGAGAGAAAAAAATAATCTTTGAATTTGGGAAATCACTACCATTTTGATGTCTTGTGAAGCAAAATGTGTGTTCAGACTGGAAAAATCAAAACTGAGCTAGTAAAAAGAACATTGTGGCAAATAAAATCTTAGTTTGAGCTTTTTTTTTTTTCTTAATGACTCTTACAATACTTACTTAAGAAGACTTAAGAAAGTTTGCAAGTCATTCATACCAAATACTTAGTTGTGCATATTTGTATAGAATATACAGATGTGCTTTAAGCTCTCTGTCCTTTTAAACCCAACATTAACTACATTTAAAATGTCAATGAAGGATCAAATGTCTAGTACATCTTCTCAGGTACCAGTAAATTTCCTTGGTCATAGAGACTGTAGGACAACTTCCCTGTACGTACCACACCTGTCTGCAAAAGAGTCAGCAAACTATCACTGCAGATCACAAATAAAACGTAGAGGCAAATGACTCGTAACATCATCTTTTATAAAGCATAGTTACCTGGATCTTGTGATATTTTTATGTTGTATTTAGCTTAAAAAAGCATCTATTTATTTCAAGTCGTTTATACTACACAAACATGCAATCTATTGATTTCTGCCAACAAAGGGATTTTCCTTCTCCACAGAAATCAATGTATGTACAGATTTGAAAGATCAGATGGAAGCTCCAAGTGTTTTAATAGCCCATTATCAAAAATTATCCCTTGGTAATAAAAGCCCAGACCACTGGCTTGAGATCAAGTCAATGAAAAATGGGATTATACAATTTTACTGGGAGAGAGAGGGACAAAGAAATGTGTTCTAAAAAGCCTAGGATCACAGAGGGGGAAAAAATCCAGAGAGGGTAAAAGACAGATCAGCTCTGCTTTCAACCAAATCTACTTCTCTCTCACACAAAAATCCTCTGGATTTTCTAAATTTTTTTTTCTTTTTTTACTTTTAAAAGAATACAAATGGATTCATATTTGATATTTTTTATTTTTTAATAAAGAAGAAAAAAAACTCACTAGGAAGAAAAGTAACCAAGAGGTGACAGGAAACAAAACAGCATTTTGTCTTAAATTTGCACAACCTAATTTATAGTAATAAAGGAGAACCTATGAGTTCTGGTAAATGTCAGTGCAGTCATGTTCATTACATATGTTGATAGGTATGAAGCAAAGTCTCTGTAGGCCCTTCAAAAATTGCACACAGCCGATTTAATGAAAACCAGAAGTCACTGACTGCTGGATGAACATTCGGTTTCATTCCCACATGGATATTAAGACAAAGCAGGGGGAGGGGGCTTCCTCCTCATTTATTTACAGTTAAAGGGTGGGTCTTGAGGAATGAGCATGAGGCCAGTGAAGAATGGATTTGGTTTATGGGAAGACACCTCCCAGCCTCCCCTTCTGCAGCCACCGCAGCGAAAGCGCCTGGGTTGTGTGTAACCTCCTCCCCCATCTCGCATCTGCCTTGCCCAATCTCGTCTGGGCCCGCTCCAATAACAACATCTGCTTGGCAGCTTTTCAAACCCATGGATAGTTATCTAACTGAGGCTTTTGTGCTGCACTGTTTATTCTATGTGAAGAAATGCCTCCTTAGTTGAAAGAGTACTTTAGAAAAGCTGTGCAGCTATTAGCAAGTGAAGCACAAGGCTAATAACCCCCACCTGCTCATCAAATTAATTATGACATCTGAGTCATTATAACTCAGAAAGAACACATAACTGCAGACTTGTCACACGTAGAAATAAAAACACTCTGCATTAGAGGAGGGAAATATATGGGGGGTTGGCAGGGGGGAAATAGTCCAGGAGGAAAAAATCTAACCTTCCACAATTCAGTTATTAAAAATGTGCCTCCCTAATTGCCCAAAGGCACAAACTAAAGGAGAGAGGATAGGAGCAGCTAGAACTTTCCTGCAGAACACCTCTCTACCCCTCTGTGTGGGCTTTATCAAGAAAAGAAGAAAAACATACTAACAGAATGATCTTTACAGAAGGATTGTAAATCTGCATGTTTTTTGAGAAATCTTTTTTCCAGAAGATTTCACAGTAACCTGGAAATTCTTATCTCATCTTTTCCTCCCCAATTCAGTTACTCTAAATGTAACATGAAAATCTTAAGTAAAGATATTTTCAGACTGATGAAGACTAAAGTAAGGAAAATTCTGTGGGGAAAAAAAGTCTAATATCTCAGAAAAACTCTAACTATTTAGAAAATAGCAAAAGAAATAAAATACTCAAAAAATTAAAGTATCTACAGGTCAGATTTCATGAAGTTCCGACTGTAAAGGATAAAGCATTGCCACACTTCATATGCACATGTTGCCTACTGATTTGATCGCTTTGCCACAAAGTGATCAAATTAGTTTTTTTCTTTCAAACACAGGTATGAATTAAACTAAAATTGTTAAACTGCACATTTGCTGGTTACACTTGTAAATGTCTCTGGCATTCATGGAAAAGGTATGCATTTCCTGTACTTTGCAACACTTTCCTGGAAATCATAACAATTTTTCACTGTCTGCACCTCACCCTGTACTTCAGTCTCAAAAGTGGTTCTTAAATGCAAAATGCAACTGGTGGCTAATTCATTTTAAATAACTCTCCGACTCTTACCAAAATCATGTGATAGGTAAAACAAACCATTATAAGTTCATATATATTGATGAAATGAATATATTTAATAAAAATATGTTGGGCACTAAATACATAAATGTTGGAAAAGTGTTTTGTCTTCCATTTGTCCGAATTGAATAATTGTCAACAGTACTTCCTTCAGAACAGGACACAGGGCTGCTGAGTAACTTCTCTGTTACAAACAGCTCACCTTAAAAAAGTGTCTGTATCACAGGCAGGTTTTTTAAATCAGTTAAAGAAATAAAAAAACATTTTCTGAGTCAGCCACAAAACAAAATCTACTGAAAAGTAGATAGGAAATTACTTGCTAGAGATCATCTTAATCTACACCATGTCTCCCATTAGAGCATACTTTTCACTGTGTTAGTAGCAAATACCAGCCTTTGCAAGTAAAGACCTCCAGCATTATTTCTGGTGAAAAAAATGTTGTAGAATTAGCTTTCAGACAAGATGATACTGGTTGTCTGGCTCTTCATATTTTTCAAGTAATATGTATGCAAATTACTGGGAAAACCATGTCGAAACCTCATTTTAACTGCTCATTTTTATTTGGTTTAACTTCAATTATTTTTCCTACTCAAAGGAAAATTTTCGTTGATTTATTCACCTTTTTCACTTAGCCCAAAGTTGAGAGGCATAAAAAGAAAGTAAATACTAAAAAGGAAGTCCCAGTTTTGCTTTTGCCAAATAAGACTGCTACGTATTGTAGAAAATAAATTACTATCAGTTGAATGTGTCAGTGCTGTAGAACCAGAATAAAGGAGAAACAGGAAATATATTAATCACTCAGACAGGCTGTTCTGCACAGATTTTTATACCCTCACATTCTGTCTTCTCAGAAGCTCCACTTTGGAGAAGTCCTCTTCAAAGGGGACTTGATGTGCTGATACTGAAGCCTGTGGCTTCCTCCACAGTACGACTAGGTCTGTAGGCAGAAAAATTACCATGCTACTCCCTGCTACACTCATACTCCCTGCCACAGAACTGTTTGCAGAGCTCTCTCCACAGCCTGTTCCTGCCCTGCTTGTTCCATAGGCACATATTGCTCCTTCACATCACAAAAAAACCCAGGAAAACAGTGAAGAAATAAAGCAAGGAAGACCATGGTGCATTCAGGATTCTCACTGACTTTAGTTTAATGGATTATTTGATTAAAAGGATATAGAGTTTTTATTCACTGATAAAAGCATGGGTAATTCAATTTTCAGGAATGTACTGCTTCTGTTCTTACTGTAAGAACACACAAATTATATATTGCTCTAGGACATGTTGCCCTGCAGAAGCACTTAAGCGTAGCTATAAACCACACTGAATCTGGCCTTGAGCTAATATGTTTAGGGAGTTCTAACAGGAAAGAAAAGGAAATTTTTTTCTCAGCTGGTACATTGTTAACTGAATTTACAACAATGCACATGACCAAAGTTTTAGTGGTACCATCGATTTACAAAATACCTAGTAAATCGAAATTTCATCAGAAGGCTCTACGTATTTTTCCCAAAATATCATCTCATCAGAAATTGAAGTAAGTAGAGACATAGAATTCATGAGTCTAAATTTAAATCCAGACTACTGTTTGCAAATGCAATATCAAGTGGAAAGAGTTTATGCTAAACTGGTCTAAATATTTTTAAAGTTATTTTTTCATAACTAGTTCCCACAGTTACGGAATTCCTTTACCATGATGAATGATAAATATGTATTCCAGAAAAATGCAGCTAGAGCATGAAAGCCTGTGCACCCACACACAGACACATGTACTGCATACACGTTATGTATGCTAAAGTGCATGAAGGGAACATTATGCAAAAAAGTGTGATCTGTGATAAACACATATGAAAAACTGGTCTACACAGAATTTTCTGACAGGTCCCTAGATTTAAAAACATTGTCATTGAACACTAAAAAATGCCAAAGGACACAGCAGTTAGAGTGCATATTCCTCTAAATTCTGCAGTTCCTAGATCTTTACAAAGCATACTGCTTCTCATATCCACTTAATCTCTGCACACATCTCCACCCTTGCTTCCTTCCCAATGGTACGTGGTCTTGAAAATACAAATGTTCAAGTTTCCTGGAGCTGAGTGAAAGAGGAAAAGTCACACTCCCCAGGGGCAAAACTAAAGGTTCTCGGCGCCCCTGAAGTTGTTAACAACAATACAACATAACGTGTCACTTCACCATAATTAGTAAGAGGGAAACAGCCTTTTTTTCACCTCCAATGGCATTAATGAGATAAGACAATGAATTCCAGATCATATCTGAAGGCACAAAGATGTCTGATCAAGAAAGTGCTTATATAGACAAGGAGTGACATTTTGTGCAACAAGCAGGATACAAAAACAAAACAAAAACAACAAACCCCAAAAAAAACTGGGGAAAAAAAGAAAATAAGAAAAAGAATCACAGCAGCACAAGTCTGCTCAAAACCAGGTGTATGTAGCTGGAGATATTGTTAGCAGAAGCAGTATTAACATGCAACCAGAGGAAGAAAAAGAACCCACAAAACAAAGAGTCCTCAGATTACTTCTTCCTCATAAAATTTTTCTTGATAAAGTTGTTCTGCACTATTTCTCCTAATTTTATAAGTGCTCTCCTCCTCCTTCATGTGGATATATTTTTTCTGAGTGTGCCCCTTTGTGTATGCCAAATGGTTTAGCCTGAAAGGATTAATTCTCCAGCCTTTTATAACTAACACTACTTGTGTGAATTAAACCAAATGGTTTTATTTTGTTTTTCCATCCATCTTCCACTCCTGCACTGTAAGAAACTTTGAAAGTGAAGAACCAGAGATGGTACTGCAAACTTTTAGTTCTCTGCATCTATTACTTGTGGAACTTGTACATAGATATTCCAATACTTTCAGGCTCCTACAACAGTTTTGATCATGTAAGCAAGGACAAAATGCACTATATGATTCACTTGTTCAGGTTTGGAGGGGGAGGAGGGGTGTAAAACACCAGTAAAAGTAGCACATAAAACTGGCCTGCTAATGGCTTAAATCCCCCAGCTACAGAGAAAATCACATATAAACAGGGACAGTAGTTTCCTCTCACTGATCTTTCAATGTGCCTTCATGGTTTTCTAGAGCAACCACATCAAAGAGAGCAACAATTGCTCAGTAAACCATGCCTATTCACTCTCGGGTGTCTCTGCTGAGATCACCAACCATTTCAATGATGCTTTTCTATAAAACAGACACCAGTTCACCAGAAACCAGACTAAATCCTCGGTCTTTTATGCGAGTAAGACCACATTCTTCAGCAGGCACTTCTAACACTTTTATTCCTGACTTTTACTGGTTAATCACAGTAGCAGCTCTGAGTCTCTTAAGCGCAGTTTTTACCATTTTCAGACTGAAATTTGTCCATGTTCAACATCATCAATTAGCATGTGCTCCAACCACAGCAGTGCTTGGAAAGGGCACTACAGCAGACAGCCCTACCACAGACCTCCTCTGAACTGCAGGACAGCAGGCAAGGGGACATGCAGCACAAGCACAGACTAAGAAGAGGAAAAAATAGGTTTGGGGAGTTTGATTTTTGAAATTTGTGTTTGTTAGGATGGTTTTGTTCAGGTTTTCATATATTTTTCCTCTGATACACTTCTCCTTCCTTTGCTAGCAAAGACAAGGAGACAATGTAAACCCATTCTACTACTGCTAGACTAAGAGTGCCCAAATTTGTTGTCCTGCCTTCAACTACACTTTCTGTTTCTGTTCTAAATCACACTCAATTACAGATTATACCAACAGGGTGTATGTTTCTGGTACTGGCTGCCAAAATTATTTTAAAAAGCAGCATAGCTCACTGTGATTAAGCCAAACCAAAACTCTCATCGGTGCCAGATGTGGCACTACTGCCAACAGTTGACTACTGTTAGACTATACCACCCGTTGCGGGGTCATTCTTCCTCTCTATCTGTGAAATAAAGTTGCTGGACTCTGTTCTACCAGTGTGACACATCAGTGCTCTACTCAGAAATGCAAACTCATTTTTGGACAGAAGAGAAACATTTTTTTCACCCTAGTTTCCCCCAGCTGACAATGTACTTACGAGATTTTAGACATAATTGAGGACAGAAAAACTACAGTTATAAAACTGGACTTATATTTTGACAATGAAGCTCCTAAAAATAAAGGTTTTATTATTTAGCAGATCTACCAGAGTGCCCAATTTTTCATTTTAATTTTATAGACACCAGGAAAAAGGTATTTTTTTTCTGTCAGCATAAAATTAATATCGCAAGGCTAAAATTTGAAAACCTTGCTCCCAGTAATCAAGCCAAAAAAAGAACACAGAACACTCAAAAACCTGGTCCAGAGATTTTGGATTCTTATATATACTCCTTATCAGGATTTATCGACAGTTCCAAAACCACAACCTCTGAAATACCACAGTCATTTCCTATTTTAGAAACAAAGTAATACAGCAGTCTCCAAGACAGCACAATGCAATAACCATGGAGAATTGCTGATTTTATACTGATAACCACTGTGCTGCTTTTTATCCAAGTGCTTCGAAGTGTCTTACAAATATGATTAAACCTTACCATGGCTGGGAGATAAGCAAACATATTCAGAGTTTCAGCCTAAGAGCTGAGAAGCTGAGGTACCTAGTAATGTCCAAAGGAGTTTTGCCTTTGAGCTCCATTCAGGCAGGAATCAACGAGAAGCTCACTAATGAAACTGAAGTTCACAGAGAATCCATGTTCCTGGCCATTGACTGACAGGGGCTAAGACAGCTTACAATCTGAATGGGTGCATGTAAAATGAAAATGGATCTTTGAAATTTTTGAAAAATCTGTAAGCAGGTCCAAACACATGAGTGTGAACTGGAAAACTTTAGTTAAGCCAAGATCTAATGTTCTCTATCATTTAAATAGAAAACTTACAGGAAATTAATTTCCCTGGTTTAATATTAGGGATACATATAAAAATATTCATTATACTGGATACATTTTTGTGATCCTACAACTTCAGAATAATATTAATTGTGATGTTCACATTATTTTTCATGTACTTTTTCCCCCCAAGATTTTAATCTCACTTCTATTGATGACTAATTCTTAGCCTCACATAAGTAATTACAGGAACTTTTTTTCTATTAAATGTTAAAAAAAATGCTAAATTTTATTCTTTGCATTATCAATAGGCTTTTAGAGCAAGTTAATCAGTTTTCATAATTCTTTTTAAAAGTTCTAAATATGTACTGTATATGATGAATTCTCTCTTCAGCAGCCCATCCACACCAGTTGCACAGGAAAATATGGTAGCTTCTGAGATGTGTTTCATTTAACAGTCTGTCTACACTGGGCAATCATTGCAGCATTGTCCAGAGTTAGAAATGCCATCATATTTCTAAACTCTGCCAACGCAATAAATTTTCCTTCACAAAGGCGCTCAGCACAAGCTGAGAATGTTCACACCAAGAGCTGGTACAAAGCTTTCACTGGAGCGCAGAAGAGAGTAGCTGAGTTTGCAGCTGTGCTTGTTTAGCTTACTTTAAAACGGCTTTCCATACAGAGAGAAAACCCTAAACCCATTTGAAGCATATTTAATATATCACACTACTGTCCTAAAACTTCTCTATTGTTTGGAGGAGGCAAAGGGGTAGAGTAGAAGAATGAATAATGGTGGCATTTAGGTTGAACCCTCCAACCACAAGAAAAAAGTAGACAAATGCAAAGATTTTGTCAAAAGTTTTGAAATTAATAAATTGGTCCTGTAGTACTAAACCACAATTTCCCTCATAGAAGCCAAAGAACTGTTTACCTACACTAAGTCAATTTTTCCTCACACCTCCTGATTTAAGCTCACCCAAAACCTCAGCCGAAACAACTGCTGACAGGTCTCATCCTTCTTACAAGTAGAGATGTGTTTCAAAACTGCCTTCAAAGCAATGAGTACAATTGTTAAGAGTCTTTTTGTTCCATACCAAGTCTTTGGAAAATGTAATGCAGAATACATCTCTGATGCTTTGCATATCTTATACATGCTTAGCTTAATGCAGTAAGTTTGAAATAAGTATGAAGGAAGCACAGGACTCTCAGTTCCTTCTTTGTTACCTATTAAGGAGAGGCTTAATGCCCCATGGCATAGGCAATGAATGGAGTCTTCTTCCAAGAGGAAACATCCTTTAATGCTGAGTGTACTGGGTGTAGGTATCCAGGTGCTGGCACTGGTGGGGGGATGCAGGGGTGGTCTCTGTGGAAGAGACAGAGCCTGACCCGGCCCCAGCAGACCCACCACAGGGCAGAGCTGGGACCCTCAGCCTCTAGGAAAATGTATGTAAGAAAGGGCAAAACAATGAGAACTGGGGGAGTGCCAGTGCCAAAAAAGTGTCATAAACAGCCCTATAAATATTGAGTTCACAGCAGAAGGATATGGAGATGCTCCAGCAGCGTGGTGAAGCAGGTATTTCCCTGCAGCCTGGAGAGGGCCATGCCAGAATCACAGAATGGGTTAGTTTGGAAAGGTCCACTGGAGGTAATGTGGTCCAGCCTCTCTGCTCTAGCAGGGTCCCCTAGAGTATGTAACTTAGGCCTGTGTGCAGTCAGCTTTGTGCTGACCCCTGCCTGGAGTGGGTATCTCTGGGTGAGAGAGACTGCACAACATTTTTGGGAAACCTGTTCACCCACGCAGTAAAATTTCGCTTCACATTCAGATGTCCTCACTGTAGCTGGTGGAAGACTCCACACTGGAGCAGGTTAGTACTTCCTGAAGGACTATACTCCATGGAGAAGGTGCATGCTGGAACACAGAAAAAGGAGGAAGGAGATGCAGAAAGGAGCTGTTCTGAACTGACCAGAACCCCAGATCCGTATCCTCCTGCACTAAGGTGCAGAGGACAGAGGGTGGTAGAAGAGGCAGGAATGAAGGTGTGAATTCAGCCTGTAAGAAGGCAGGATGTGGGAGGAAGGTGGCTTAGTTTTTCCATGCTTCTCACCATCTAACTCTATTTTAGTGGACAATAAATTAGATCAATTTTCCCCAAATTTATTATGTTTGCCAATGAGGGTAATCTGTAAGTGACCTCCCTGCCTTTATCTCAACCCACCAGACTTATGTCCTCATTTTCTTCACTGTTCTGCTGAGCAGGCAGAGTGAGACAGCAGCTGGGTGGGCATCTGGCAGTCAGCCAAGGTCAACCTAGCACTGTGAAAAAAGACAAAACAGGTTTTGTCTTTTTCTTGTTGAGACAGAATATGCTGTGCTTGCCTCTCTCTCCTAGAAGTAGTGTCCAGACTAAAAGCCAGAATCCCAATTTATGACATAAGTTGTCTTTCACCACTCTTACCTTTCAGCAGAGTCTTTATTCATCATGAAAAAAAAATGGTATTTTTACATTTACAACTATCGGATGACAATATTTCCACATCTAAGATTTTAAAACCAAAGAAAATTCAGATTTCTCTAGGTTTTTATGCAATGTCAGTCATTGTTCTGCTGAAAGATGAACATAAGTATGAACCAGAGTACAGATGGATATACCTCACTTTTTTACACATGTAGTGTGCAATCAAAAAAAAAAGTTTGTCCACAAAAGATTTGTCCAAAACAGCAGATTTACCAGGACAGCTATTCTGGCATAATATGATACTGCTTTGGAAAACTTTCTTTGGAATTAAAGTATATTTTCCTCTTCTAAAGCATCTTTTTTCATTTCTGAACACCTGCAGCTAAAACAGTAATTTATAGTGGAATAGCTCTGACAGAATACCTTGCTTAAAATTTTGTATCTTTACATCTAAAATGGCAAAGAAGCATAAGGAAAATGAGATTACTGTTTCAAAGCTAAGGGGAAAACTCATGCCCCTTCAAAAAGCGAAATGGCTGGTTACTCTTGTGCTGTTTCATTGCATTATATTTAAAAGCATCAAATCATTACATCTGCTTTTTGTAAATATAGTATTTTAAACAGATAGTTTCCAGACTGAGTTCATCCTCTGATCACCTAAGACTTCCTGCCAGCATGAAATAG
This sequence comes from Erpornis zantholeuca, assembly GCA_013400515.1. Lineage (NCBI taxonomy): Eukaryota > Metazoa > Chordata > Aves > Passeriformes > Timaliidae > Erpornis > Erpornis zantholeuca. The sequence continues at coordinate 37,826 of VZTN01017011.1, read as the reverse complement.
AAATCAACAAAGAGATGAGACAAATAACCAGCAGTTTCAGGGCAAGAGAAGGCTTCTGTGGGAAGCTGTATGGAGATGGCCAGAGGAGAATAGTGTCTTTTTTGCAGAAGTTATCCATAAAGTCACCTCAACTGTTTCATGCAGTTGTACCCTTAAATTTATCTGAATATTTGAAACACTTCACTGCGAAATGAAATGAAAGATGTGCCTAAGAGCTTAAAATTATTAATATTAGGAAAAAATGGTTATTATAGGAAGAAAAAGACTGATTTCTGGACTAGAGATTTTATTTTATGGACCTGGTTTCTACTCTAGTTTTGAAGTCTCTAAGCAGTAGTCATACCCTATTTTCAAAAATTCGACAGAAAGAGAGGGAAGAAATAGCAGAAAATAAAGTAACTGGAAAAATACAAAGCAATTCTGACTAAGAAATAGTCTTTAATACCTGTCCACTTTATGTACATTGCCTCTGTGAATTTTATCTTTCTGAAAACACCACCATTCCTCACACATACACANNCATCTAGAACTCCTGGTAAATTAGTAGGGACACATAATCATTATATACTAAATTCAAACATAACACTTAGTTTTCTGGCAGAGTTCATGGTTAACTCCTCCAGACACTCAGCGCGTGCACACAGGCAAACATTATAGAATTTTTGAATCAGTAAGTCATTTGGAAGAATCTCCAGAAGTGTGCCGAGGCATGCTTCTGGTGCTGTGCCAAATTATGTGCTTCTGTTTGTGGCTTTCATATATGGATTAGACAGATGCACAAGCATGTACTATTTGGCAAGTAGTGACAATAACCTACTCTGAATTTAGCAATTCAAGTTTTACTGAAGTTTTATAGGTGAAAGAAAAAAATTAGTGATATGTTGTTTGGGTTCTGCCTTTAAATCCTTTTGCCATATTCCTGCTCACTTGCAAAAGACAAGAAGCCCCTGTAATTCCAGAATGTCCTCTTTGGATCATTCTAGTGCAGGAATTTCAAATTAAAGTTTGAAATGTCAAGGGCAATTAAAATGGAGCTTGTATTAATTTGCTATTATTCTAAAACTGCTCAAAATTTCCAGAAGTGTCACTGTGGAAGTACCTAATACTTCAATTTCTGGCCACAGATCCACCTGGAAATTACTTAAAGGCCCAATTATCCAGTCTTGTGACCTGACCGTGCCATAGGTAAATACAGACTTTCTTACAATACATACCATGGGCTCACAGGCTTAATAACCACAGAGCTCTTCCTTCCTCCTTCCTCCAGAGCACTTACCACAATGAGGTTGAATGACATACCTGGGGCAATACTTCTTAATTCTCTACACTTCAGAGCTTGAAACACCGGAATTTCAAACAAAGCTTTCTTCTAGATCCTGCAATCATTACAACGTTCTGCAAATAACAGACTTTAATCTTCACTTTAATCTGAGTTTACCAGGAATATAAACACAAGTGCCATTGTCTTCTATAAATCACATATAAAATGTCGTGCAAGGTCAGTCCGTTTACAGTCAGCCACTTGCCTCAGTTTATAGGTAAGAGTTAGACATGGAAAAATGTACAGAAACCAGGAAACTTTTTTTTAAATGATAGAAAGGATTAGATACTGAAAGTGGCTCATTGTTAATTGAGTCCCATGTGTGAAAGCTACAGGAAGATTAGTTTATACAGCTGCTGCTCTTTGTCAAAACACTGCTAACAAGGTACACATGTTAAATCTGTGCATCTCCTTTCAGCCCCTAAAAAAGAATGACAACATTAAATCCTATGACAAATATTAATTTAGAAAAAATCACTGTTATTTCCTGGGGAATTCAACAATTTCAGACTGTTCTTATTTTATTATGATAATAAGCATTTTTAGGCAATCTTCCATCAAATGAAAACTAAGTGGAGAACACAGAGGTAGGAACAGAAGGAAAGTGAAGGTTAAATCCTAGTAATTTCTCCTCTGGGTCTCCAAATCTAGGTTTTCAAGGACTGTTTTGAAACAAAACAAAAAAGTAATGTTGCGGTCATTGCCAGCAGAAACAAGGACTTTTTAAATCCAAAGAGTTCATAACTCAGTAAAAATAGTCTTCTAAAACTAATGTGAACTTAAGATTTATTCAGCTATTCTGCAAGCTNAAAAAAAAAAAACAAAAAAAAAACCAGGGGGACAGGAGATTGAAATAAGTGAGGAAGCTCTTCAACAAGGAATCAGAGGGAACGAGGCCTACAGCAAGCCTATCCCTCCATCTCTCCATGCAAACTGCAAATAAGCAACCCAGCCTTCCAAAGAGGGAAGATATTTAGCTGGAGCCACTCCTGCTGCTGCTGCTGTGCGAGGTCATGTTACAAGGGTGGGGTACATTGCAAAGTGGCAGCTGGGTACTTCAAAGAGAACCCCTAGAAGACAGTAGCTGCATCTGCAAAGCAACTGGCCTCCCCATATCCCTCACCAGACACATGGCCTCCCTCATCCCTGTCACTTGAACCAGAAGGGAGCTGCTTGTGAGGTCAGTGTGACCACTCCCCTGTTCACATTGCTATTACAAGTACGGGAGTATATTTGCAGGCACTGGTATGCAAGCCTTGACTGTGCCACGAGCCAGCTGGCCAGAGCCGGGTGCCATGTAGCTGCTGTAATGCGCCTGGCTGGCTCACACTGTAGAGAAAGTTTGTTAGGTCTGCTCACAAAATGCCATATCTCTATGTCCTAATCTTGCTTCAATTTTCTTAACTACCGGCTAAACGACTTTAGCACACAGCACTTCCCTAGATGGTGAGCTCAGACTTCTCTGTGTAAAAGTTAGGTTGTTACAAAAATGTCCTGCTATCACACGCGTCGCAGCAGCGCCCAAAGATAGCCTTAAAAACATAATGCACTCTCTCTTCTAAAACTGAATGCCAGTGTGATGGTACCACACAAGACTAATGCTGGAGGAAGTTTAGTAGAGTCTCAGGGAACCAAGAGGAAACAGTGACAAATGTGTGTAAGAAACCAGCCCTAATTTTCAACAGCTGAGAACCAGGTAACACGGACCATTTGAATGGGCACAGGCACCGGACACTGGAGATTAGAATTTCCTTTCCAATTTTTTGTTTGGCCTAAGAAAAGTTGCCTAATGCACTAAATGAAGAAACTTTATACTAACTACAGACGTCTTGCTACCTGTCATATTCATTTAGACTCTTCAGTAGCTTCAGATTACTTACATCTATCTCTTGTGTTCCACATTTGGCTGAACATTTTTCACCATACAGATTATGAAAGATTTGTATCTTTTCACAGGTGATGTGGTAATATTCGGGAAATTAAATATTTCTTGTGTTGAATTCAAGTTTGCCTCAGTAAGAAAATAATATTTAAATATATGCAGGATTATGGAAAGAAGAAAAAAAAAACATAAACCACAACAAATAAACTATAGTCTACATACAGAGTATTCAAATTAAACTGCCAAGTATCAAAAAATAATTATACATGTAAATACATTTGTGCAAATGAGTTGTATCCTTAGATGCTAAGACTTCCATTATTACAGAATACCTCTTGCATATTAGTCTCAATTATTCTCATTTCAACTTTAGAGGCAGCTGCCTCATTTAAATACATTTAACAAACGTGAGCAAGCCAGTAGAGAACAGTGGCTATGACACTTCACAGTTGTGTGTGATGTACGTGCATACATATTTCCACCACTAAGGGTAAAAACTCCACTGGTTCCACACAGCACAATGCCAGTTTACTGTAGAAAGTCATTATCTGGAATTTACAGTTTTGCTGACTCAAAAAGAAGTGGCAAATAAGTACAAGAAGAAGATATTCACAAAACATGTAACTTAAGTTCTCTTTATGTGGTCACATAAACACAACAGACAGTGGTAAACTCCCCCAAAACAAAATTTAAGTAACAGTCATCATTAAACCAAAAGAATGTATGGCAATGATTTTACCCTGTAATTCTTTCTTGATGTGCTGCATCAATGGCATACCTTAACTTAATTTTCCTGGTTTACTGTGAAGTTATGAACATGGAAGTAATTACAGTTGTTGGCTTCTATCTCTCTTGGTAAACCATGGGGAGATAAACTGCTGTTATAAAACATACACTACAAAAAATCATGTTTTGACAATACAGGTAAAGGATAAAAAAACCTGAAAACCACCAAAAGAAAAGCCAATGACAGCAATAACAAAAATCATGGCAGAAAGCACACGAAGGTCACTTATGGATCATATTAATTTGCTGCAGGCCAAAGGTTCATTCCATTCACATGAACAAATACATTCATATTTTAAAACAGGGGCTTCTCAAAAATCTGGACTTGCTTAGATGCCTCAGATTTCTCACTTTTCAACAAATATGTGGGAACACTGCCTGCCACACACCTTCAAATATTTACTTTGTGTAGGAAGAAAATGTCTTCAACTCATAAAAATCCATAAGACACTTACTATTTTGATACAGTCATCTGGATGAATGCTATGCCAGAGTCACAGTTTTGTGATTCCCAAGATGCACCTTTTAAACGTTCTGATAGAAATATGTTATTGTACTGTGTAATTTCTTTTCACTTCTTCTACAGAGAGTTTGATCTGTTTGCAAAAGAACTGCCCATGCTACCCAAACACTTTTTATCAACGAAGAGTATACTAATAATCTTCACCATTAAACTATCATAAAATTTTGACATTAAACATTTCATTTAAAAGGCTATTTTTCAGTATGATTCTGTGGACAGGGAGCAGATTATTTAAATGAGTAATCTGTACTCTACAGAGTGAAACACACTCCTTCTGAAGCCCATGCATTTATGCATGCCGACAGTCAAAACCAAGAACTCTTAGCTGTGTCTGAAGAGTTCTGGAAATCAAAAATTGAGAAAGAAATATTGTCATTTTAAAAAACACTATGGATTTATGAAGAAAATTTAAATGAATGCTTGAACCAAAGTGAAGTCATAGCAACATCTGCCATGGTCCTAAACTTTCTTAGGGTTAGAGATTGTTATAAATTATCCTATTTGCATCAATAGCAATGACAGCATCACAAGAAGGATTAGCCACTGAAATCTCAAAGAGTACAAGGCAACCCCAGAACAATTCAGTAAGAAGAACTCATCCTTTAAGTTTATGCATATGTTTTAGTGTGTTTATTTTCTTTTGAAGTAGTAAAATGGCATCAAAAGCTATTTCATTCGTCTCTCAGAAAAGTTTAAACCATCATTTTGTTTATCTACTATGTGTCCTATTTGGTTTGGTATACTGAGTTTTGTAGCATCTATAAAGATTAGGAAATATGTTTTCACTATAATTAATTGAAATCTGTTTTTCTAAAAGAAAATTTTAGCTACTTTCCAGAGTTTCTTCCACTGACAGACATTTCATAGGGACTATCCTAAGGGGAAAAAAGTTAAAAATCTAAGCATTTATAAGAATGAGAGGCCTATTTCTCCACTGACTTTAGATTTTATTGTTAGAGATAAGATATGCAAAAACAATAGTTGTAAAGAACATGATGTAGCACATACTTATTTTTTATGCTTGTGAAAAACTATTTCCTTTTTCAGATAATTTAATTTCAGAATATTGCAATGAACAGTATCAGAACTGAACAAACCAAATCAGTTTAATGATTTGCTTTATCTAGCAATAAGAAAGTGCTGAGAATCACAGCCTGCAGGTTGGAATGCAGCTATCCTATGCTGAGTACTGCTTTGGCACACTCACCATTTCTTATACCACTGTGCACCACAACCTCAACAGGGCTGAAGATCCTTCTGTGCCTGGTGCTGAACTGAGGCACAGAAGGATGTAGATCTCAAATACCTGCATTTCTTCTCCATTCACACACTCAGTTGCAAATCTGTGTAAAGCATTTCTAGAAGCAGCAAGAAAAATTAGTGTGTTTATATGAAACATTGTCATTTCACTTAATTAGTCAGAAGACTGCATTTCAAAAAGGAAATAATGTAAAACTCTTTTTGCCTTCCAAATGTGTTCACCTTCAGCAAGAGCCCCCTGACATAGCAGAATGACAGGAGATCCTTGTTGTCTTAATGACTTAACAAGGTACATTGGTTCTGAAGAAGAAGAATGTTACTACTCCTTCTACAAGGAGGAGATAGATACAAGAGAGCAATATAGAAAACTATGGAGAATGACACAAGGAATCACTTGTTACAAGTGGTTGTCTGGAAATAAACAGTGAACTATTCTTCAGAATTAACTGATTGGTTTCCTTCTTATTCAGAATCAGTTCTACTTTCTTCCCATGTTGTAACAATATTCGGTAATTTATTTCCAAATTCTGGCAAGGATTGATTTAAAATATCAGAAAAAATCTCAAACCAGAACAAAGTCCAGTAAAATTTAAAAGGACCGCAAATGTTTGTTACATTATTGGGATTTAACTTAACACAAACAAAAGACAAATTCAGACCCTAAAGAACTTACAATATTTCTTGGGATTTGAGACAGGGGAGTCAAATGAAGTACTGTACACAGTTACATTCCAGCAAGCTTAGTCTTATACACCTCCTATTTTGAAAATACTAATTCTGCATATTTCCAAAAAATAAAAGATAAATAAAAAATAATTCTGACTGAACTAAATACCTCTAGCAAATGAAGATGGCAATATCTCAATATAGAAAATTAGTACAAGTGCTCTCTTGATATTTTCTTAATATAAATAAACTTCCTAGATTTTGCACCTTTTTTCCTAAAATCTTGCATATTAACGTATGTGAAAACAAATGTTTAAATTGTTCTGCTCTCAGTCTCAAGACCTGTTCCCTGGCAGTGTACATTTTGTAATTTCAGTTGATGCTCATTTCCATTCTGCTTTTTTAAGCATAATATAATGTATTTATGTTGCATATTTAGCATAGGTGTGATCTTGCACAGAGCTCAACATAAAATCTAGAAAATACTCCCTAAAGCATATTGTTTGCTTCTAAAAAGCAATTACTTCTAAGTAAACTGATACATTTAAAGTCTCATTAAAAAACCATTAAGAGTATAATTCCTAATTATTTCCTAAAAACATGAGGGAAAATGTGGGCCTATGACAGCGAAGGAGGAATTGTGATAACGACAGTGCAGAGATGCAGGTGACATATTAGAAAAACCTATAGTAAACATTTTTTTTCCCTAATGAAAAGTATGCTTAATTATGAATCTGGCACTTTTAAGGAAATTTGACTCATAATAATCAGAAAAGATAGGGAGACAAAAAGATGCTGTAAAGTTACAGCTCGTGAATAAAAGCACCACCTTTGAACACGTTGCTTTCTCAAGTAACTGCACAGAAGCTTTATTTATATTCTAGCTTTTGCATATCCGTTAAATACAGGTCCTGCCTTGCCTATTGGGCTTTGTACACTATTTTATTCATTTCACAGAGGTGAAAGAGTAATCATTAGAAATATTCAAAATTAGCAGGCAATTTTACAAGAATATAAACCATCTAGAGGAATTACATGTCTCTGGTCCACCAACCCTGCAGTTGCTGACAGCAAGCTAGCACTGTAGGCATATTTGAAATCTTACTCCCTTTTTCCCACTGATCTGATGACATGAGTACCAGTAGCTTATTGTCCATTCCATGGCTCATGGAAATCCCAGGCCATTGTCCTTGTCATGCACAGACTGACCGTAAATTTTATTTGCAGGGAATGCAAAGCATGGATGAAGTGCTAGAACTATTGTGCGTGCACTTCCTTACTGATACAGACCCCCTTTGCTTTTGCATTTTAGGGAGATCTTTACCCCCAACACATTAATGGTCCAGCTGGGCTGCCTGGCTCTTTTGCTTTTATTTTCTACAGCTATTTTATTATAACTTCTGTGCTATAAGGCACAATGAATGATACTTCATCTCTATCTTCAGCTGCACAGCCCAAGGAACACCGCAAGCATATGAATGAATCCACCACTAAGAATCTACACTAAGCTCCACGTGCAGCAAGTGCTACCACAGCTATGCAAGTGTGCACAGCGATGCAAGGCAATGCAAGTGTTCTCTGTTCCTAAAAGAAAGCAAAGGAACTGGACTTTACTCATAACAACATGACCAACATCTGCTTTTGCTGCTCCTTTTTAGCTGCTTGCAGTATCACCAGTTGACCATCCATGCTTCCACAGTGAATGCCAACCGAACTTTTTGACTGTAGGACTTCAGTTAATTCAGCCAAAGCAGAATAGACTTGAACTGCAAGACCCAAAATACGTTAAAATTTTACTGAAGACATTTCTTTCTCTATTTCCAAAAACTCAAAAAGACAATGATAGTCTTTATATGCCAAAAACATCTCTCAGTATCTAAGCATATCTCAGCATCTGCAGTCTAGTTCACAAACTTTATACAACATGGGTGTAGGACACCAGGAACCATACATAGCTACATACAGCATTTTCCTTAGAGTAAATAAAAATATTCAGGAAGGAAAGAGGGACACGGCATATAAAGAGAGTTGCTTTTGGTAATAATCCACTTTATAGCAACGGATAACAGTGTTACTATTTTGCTGTTTTCCTTTGGCCCAGATAAAATGTTTCCTCAGAGTTTTCTTTTAACAGTCATGAGATTATCACAGTTGGTGCAACAGATGTTGGTCCCTAGGAAGAATGGCCTGATCCTGTAAAACCTGCTTTCTCATGTGCAGGCCCTTTGAAATCAGTGGGATTTATGTAAATAGGGATTTGCAGGATTAGGTTTACAGTCTAGGGAGTCTGCAGTACTTCACTCATACGTGTTCTAGTTTTGTTGCCTGGGAACTCAATACACCAGAATAGCTTCTGAACAGGCCTTTACAGAACATCCTTTACAGAAGCAGGATGAATCTGAACACAGTCCTTGCAACATGAATTCAGCATTAGGAGTTCGAATTACTGTAAAACAACCCCTCCTGAGCCAAATGAGATTCAAAGAGATCAGATGAGATCCATATTAACCTACAAAATACAAGAAGAATGTCCCTTGCATTTACAAATCTGGGGAAGGGGAGGAAAATAAATTCGAGATTCTTTTCTCCTTTGTTCTTCTTATTGCTCCTAAATGGAACGTAACATTCTATATGCATATTTTCTTCTTCCAGCATCAAAACCCAGAGCAACAAACATTCTGTATACAGTAACTTTAGGTTACTATGGAGACCTAAGATGACAGATTACTATTCAGAAATCAACTGGCCTGTCTAGTGCAGGGGTTTCAAAACTGGTGCTATTGGCAATAGACATGGCATCCTCCACCACCCCCTGCTCACCTCTACTCTTGGGTTCTCCTCACGCAGCCCCTGCCCACTCTTCCCCAGCCCCATATCCTCTGTTTTCCCTCATCTCACCCATTCCCCTCATCCGCAGGAGTTGTGGCAGGAGTTGGGTTACTGCTGCAGTTTTCATTGGCAAGGAGGCACGAACAGCCCAGAGCCACCTAGCACTCAAATTGCGACAGAATCCAAAAAAGCTGATGAGTGTGAACTGTCTCTGTGAAAACACTCTGTGAAGGTAGGAAATGCTGGCATATTTATTCATCAGCTGTCTGTCCCTCAGACAATGAGAAATATGTCAGCATGGCACTGGTGGGGCCTCGCCTCGAATCCTGTGTTCAGTTTTAAGCTAATACAGCAAATAATTTTAGGTGCTGAAGCAAGTCCAGGGAAAGTGCAAAAGAGATGGTGAAATGTCTAGAGAAAAACTTCTGTGAGGAACAATTGTGAGAGCTGATGTTCCTTAGCCTGGAGGTAAAAAGGAGGCTGAGAGGAGATTTTAGTTCTCTCTGTAACTATCTGAAAGGAGGTTGTTACCCGTCTCCTCTCCCAAGTACAGGAGAAAAAGCAAGAGGAAATGGCCTCAAGTTGCACCAGGGGAGGCTTATATTGGATATTAGGAAATAAATTGCCTACCAAGAGAGGTGTCAAGCATTGGAACAGGCTGCCCAGAGAAGTGGTTGAGCTGCTATCCCTGGAGGCATTTAAAAGAGGTGTAGATGTGGGACTCAAGGATTAGTGATGAACTTGATGGGGCTAGGTTACTTAATGGATTTGAAGATTTTAGAGGTCTTTTCCAACTTAAGTGACTCCAGGACTTACATGCCACTTTCAAAGAGGTCGTGTGTTACCAGCGATAGAGAAAGCAGCAATGAAAACCAAAGGCACCTTTGTCAATAAGATGTATAATAACTAGCATGAGTACCAAACACCATGCACTCAGACTGGAAACACTTCACCACGAACACTGTCAGACTCACATGCATATATTATTACTGCAGAATAAAATACACATGTAACAGAGACAAGTTCAAATTAATCTGTTATGGTTACTCTAATGGGCATATTTTTCCAGAGTAGATTGACATCATCCTGTAGGGAACCCAAAGGAGCAGTGTAAACAAAAGTGCATGAAGATGCCATATGAACATGGTTTTGCTGCTTTCAGGACCCACATGAGCTTCCTCAGACCTCACCACGATGCCTCTGGTTATCACTGTGTTGTTATAACACATACAAAACTTCGGCAGAAACAAATTTAAAAATTGTAGGGCCTTTTGCAACTTTTGTGCCGTGTGTAGATTAATCACTAAATTCTGTTCTGTTCATTTTGACACGTTTCCAGGGCATTTACTCTGAAAGCCAAAGACTTCAAAAACATTTGCTAAAGCTGTCACTAATCATTTCTTCCAAAAATACAAACCATAACTATTACTACTCAGAAGTCACATCTACATGATCTAATATTGCTGCTATATAGTGTCTCAACTGCATTTTTTGGTCTCTGACACAGGTGTCTATCAATGGCAAGAGAAGTGTCATGAGCATGGAGAAGATAGAATCTCATTATACCATAACATGGAATTTAAGGAAAAGTCTATGTATAGCTCTCTCTGTAGGTTCCTCACCAGAAGGAATAGGGAGTTGTGTGTTAATGCTCATCCTACTGTGAAACACGTCAGCAAGCCCAAGTTACCAATAATATGACTTGAATTCTAACAAGGTCAGACTGGCTGGACTATATTTAAAACACTTTTATCTTACTCCAATAGGATAATGTGTTCTAAGACTTTATACCAGAGGAACATAAGACTCTTCTGCTGATTTAACCTAGGCTCAGAAGCTTATGCTCAGTACCACACTTTAAGTTAATTACAGCTGAACAATGCAGAAGAACAGCACAGGATTCTAACATAGCATCAAGTGAATTATTGTGGCCTTCTGATCAAAGACCAAGCAGACTATGTCCAGAAAAGCAATTAAGAAACTGCAAAAATCTGAGAGAAATTTTGTGTGATTTTAGTTGCTCATAGTTTGTGAAGTCAAAACTCAGAAAAGGAAGAAATCTGACTACTCCTTTAGCACCACTGAACCCTGAAATTAGAAAGAATATCAAGTGATCACCTGAACCACTTCTCTGCTAGACAACTTGATCAAGTTTAGGTGTGTTACCTTGTTAGGTGCTCCCTAAACCTGTCCTTGATAAAAATAACACTGTCCTCATCATTAGAAAGAGATTGAATTTTTATCTTGGACAGATTCTTAACTGGTCAAATGCAGAGTCTTTACTTCTTGACCTACCTATAAGGAAGGCCAATGAGAAAATTAGAAAGTTTCTGGCTATCTCCAAATAATTCACACTTTTTTCCTCTTGTAGATAGAGCAACCAAAACTAGACAACCTCAAAAAATGTTATTAGTTCCTTCAGCTGGATGCAGTTAGTAGTGTGTGGGTCCTTCCAACAATTGTTGCAGCTTCATTCTAGGACTTGGTTCATGCTACTGAATGATCAATATAAGTATTTGACTCTATGATGATCCTAGTCCTGAACCTGAATTACATCTTTGAACACACATTCTTTACAGCACACAAATGCTGAAGGACAAACAACAGATTAATTGCTGGCCCTAATGCTACATTTGTGAGTGCTAAGAAGTCATCCCAAATGTTCCAAAAAGGATTAATACAATATAACAAGTCTATTTAATTACTGAAAGACCAGTGATCCTCATTTTACTATAAGCAGCTTTTCCTTTATTTGGAGGTTGTAAATAGAACAGAAATCATTACAGGACAACTATAATTCTTGTCCCAGAATATTGAAGTTATATCCACAGAATAGTGAAAAAATACCTGAAAGGCCGAGAAGGACTACATAGACACACTGCACTTGTGTATGACAATGCACAATCAGCACGTATTTTAAAATACACCAGAACTCATCAGTATAAAGTGCAAAAAACAATTCTTATACTCCAAATAACAAAGTGATATGTTTTCTTAACTTAAAAAAATGGCAGCAATTAAGCCAGTTAAAGTAATTATACATAGTTTCAAAACAAATTCCTTCGGGTTTAATAAAACCTACTAAGTCTGTGACTCCTACAAAATAAACCTCTACAAATGACTGAACTGCAGGCAGTAAACTCACCTACGAAAGCATATATGGTAAAGTCAAAACTGATATCATTTAAATTATATGTCTGAATCCAAAAGTCCAAACAAATTTTCAATTCTCTTCTCTGCACAAGCTGGTTATTCTTTAACTGAAAATTAAACAATAGAATAAGTTTTGATGTTAACCCTTATTTTGCTCTAAACAGCACTGTTTCAGTATCAGCTGGAAAAATGCATGGACAGATTTCATTTTTTTTAAAAAAGTGGCAATTAAATTATTGCCGCTTCCCACTCTGAGAAGCAGACACAGTAATTTTGTAGGTGTTGTTAATGCCAACTCATTACCAATCCTGAAATATCATCATAAAGGAAGTAATGAGGAAAGCAATGACTTAAGGAGTAGAAGTATATGGCATACTGGATCCAAAAGGCACAGGTTACTAATTATTTAGGAGCATTTCTCTACAATCTGTTGGGGCTTCAGGGAAAGCTAGGCCATCTAAGACACAGTCCTGGACTAAGCCCCTACAAACCAATGGTCTCCCACAAACCAAGTTTGCTCAAGTCTGGGAGATGAAACAGGATGGCCAGCATATTCCAGGCACGGGTGCACTGTTACATTAGCTTGGGTTTCATCTCACACCTAGCCAAATTCCTAGCAATCCATCCTGTGCATGGGACCTCGGTGCAGGAACTTCAGTGTGTTCTGAGCTACTGGCCCACTTGATTGAACACCTGTGATCAGAGCAGAGAAGAGGATGGGGAGCCAGGCTGCGTTCACAGACCACCCCTGCAGGCACTGCAGATGCCTCCTTTGTGGCGGAACGTTGATGAACATCCATACCATTTCCCCACAAGGAGTACTCCTTTTATCTTTCTGTCTTGGAGCATATTTTCGCTTCAGTGTCGCGGGTCGGGGAAGCTCAGAGAGCTCCCGGTGCCACGTCCCATGGCCAAGGGCCGGCGCTGCCCCGGGCTCGGGCTGCATGCAGCGGGGTGAGGCGCGGAGCGGACCCGCCCAGCCCCGGTGCCGGTGCCGGTGCCGGTGCCGGGCCAGCCCTGCCGCGCGGTTTCGCTCCGACACCGTCTCCCGCAGAGCGCTACCACCGCAGGGCTTACAGGCAAGGAATGCTTTGTGCCGGCCCTCCCTGCTTGGGCAAGTTTCTTCTGTCTGGGCATGAGAAAACTGGGTACAACATTTCTTTACGGCCCTCTTGGGGGCTGGGCACATGGGTTTTGCTTGCAGTGGAATACAGGAACTTTTTAGCAGTGCATTATCTCAGTATTTATCAGGACCCTCGCTGGGCCGGCACTGAAGCAAGTGGTGGTGTCTCTCCACAGAGATATTAATTAACTTGACTGCAGTCACCCGAGGAGACACGGCAGGGCTAGGGACCAGGGACAAAGATTTTGAAGTCCTTGCAACTAAACATTGAGTCATACCTTACACTGTCATCACAGTGATAGCATTCCCACCAGCATTCCCACCCTCTTTTTTCAGAGGAACTATGTAACTGCAATTAGAAATCACACCTAGCTTGCAGAGTTTCACACAGAAGGAAAAGGTTTCATCATATACAAGTGCACAGGAATGCTGTATGTAAATATACTGTCTGATTTTTAATTTTCTTTTTCAAGAAACAAAAAAGAATAAGTTTACAAAGAAATCAGGTGTATTGCAGAAATACAAGCTGCTATTATGTTGCAAAACTCAGCGCATAGTGCTGTGAAAGAATATGGGGTTTAAACTACCTCAATTTGATTGAATAAATCCACTCCTGTGAGCAAAGTCTAAGGCTAAGGACTTAAAATAAGAACATACCAATTATCATATCAATCATATCATCAATTATACATATATATGTATACCACAGGAATACAAATTTACATTTAAATGGTACCTTTACTAGCCTACAAGCTCTCTTAACCTAGTCACAGTTTTTCAACAGACCAGTCACTGATTTTGAAAGGCGCTATGTCCTAAAACCCTGTCACAGTGCAGCATATGATTAGATGTAATATCCATTTCAATAAAAAAACCTGTCCCAACAGTCAAATTGTTGGTAGTTATGGGAAGCACAAAGTCCACATCAAGAAGCTGACATTAACATCTGAGATACTGACAGTAGGCAGTCTGTCAGGGTAAGAGGCCAGTGACTGCCCCCCACAAAGAATAATTCTTAAGGACAAGTATCTTTCCCTAGAAATAATGCATTTCACCTTAAAAAAAAAAAAAAATATATGGATTGCTCTTTCTCCCTTTTACTAGGTTTAGATGCTGTATCAAGCACAGTGTTTAAAGTCCTTTGCTTAGAAACCATGACTGCTCTTGAATACAAGCTAGGTCTCTAGAAATTGACGTTTTGGTACTAAAGAAATCAACAGCCACTTATGACACTGACAGGAAACACTCCTCCATTTCATGCCAAGAAATTATTTCAATCACTCCTGTGGCCTAAAAATTGAAGTGGCGAGCATACTCACTAGATTTTCATCACAAAATATTTTCAAAGTAGAACCTTCTTCCCAGCACATCCCACTCAAACAAAGCTCACAGTGAAATGGGATTGACTAAGATTGATGGCATTTGCCCTTGAAAAAAGTAGTGACCCCACGCACAACAGCACAACAGAAATGCACAGCAACCTTAGAGAGGATGGAGTTTTCCTCCAGCTCCCAGAAATTCCCTCACCATCTCTTCTACTATGAAGGGCTGTCAATTTGTCCTCCAAAGTGTCAGGAGACAATAGGTGCTGACATCAGGAGCACTTCCAAAGGAGGATACAGACGCTCTGGAGGGGCACTGCAAAACCTACTGGTGTGTAAATTCGGGGCCAAGGTCTTCTTGTCAGCAATGGCCACAAAGAAGTAGAGGAAGTGGCATGGCCACTGAACAATGGAGAGGTCAAGCAGTTCACACCCATTTCATGACCCAGACAAACCAAGGTCAAGAGATTCAGGTAGCAATTTGGCCTGGGCATGAGTTACAGCACAAATGAATTGTTTTAACAAATCAGCTTTGGTCAATTAAACATAACAAGATGCATTGCATCACATAGCAGGGTTCTTGACACTAAGGCCAGGAGCTGAGGCCAGCCTCATAAAACACATCTTTTAACGTGACATAACAAATTTAAGGTAATCCATCTAGAAGCTGCAGATGTCAGAGTAAGTTGTCTTGATTAGGAGAAATTTTCACACTTTAAAATCAGATGACAGTGTAGTCATCCCTTCAAAAAAGTCTGGCATCATTCTCAATGGCATTACTTAGGCAGTGGAAAGCTGATGCTGCACTAAGTATTTTTTTTTATCTCTCAGACACATGCACATCTGTAATAATCTTCTAAGCATTTCCCTGTTAGCCACTTCATAAAACAGGCTGAAAATGGTTTGGCGTTTTAAGCTCAATGCAATTCACAAGCAAAAAAATATATACTCTGTGAATATTTCAATTTCATTTAATTTCTAACAGCATAGAGTTTGTAATTACTGCTCTCTAAAGTATGCACATTGTTTTGTTTCTGTTTAAAAGAAAAATGTATAAATGTTTGACATCTCAGAACACAGCTTAAGAAGGATATGGCAAGGTAATTGACTGGAAATTGAAATACAATGCTAGGTTTAAGACAAATAGATGCCACCTTTCGGTTGTTTAAATTGATCCTTTATGAAAAGATGTATAGTAACTCAGATTGATATAGTTTGGAGATCAGGAAGTCAAATACATAAACAATACATTCAAAACATACATACTTAAAGTTATCAATTGTTAAATAATTCTAAATAATTTATAATATACTTACCTGTACACAGCATTTGCCTCCAACAAACAATCACAGAATTTCTTTCCTAATTTCTTGACAGCCACACCAAGTTTCTCAGAGTTCACTAACTGTTCATTTTTGCATTTCTCTTTCCTGTTCACTTTCTAAGGAAGGAAATGGGAACTGTTTTAATCAATTTTCCATACGTATTTTTTTCAGAGGGAAAATAATGAAAAGTCCACTTAAAGCCAAAGAGATGCCTTTAGTGAAGGTGCCTTTATGGAAGGGCACTGGAAAACTTAACATGTCTCTTCTGTGCTGGAGATAAGTTCTTACTTAAGTAAAAAGTGCAAGGTTTCACTGAGAGAAACAAACACAATGGCTGAAGGGACTTCATCTAAGCTTTCACACCATGCTACATCACCATAATTTCTCCTTATTTCAATCCTATTTCTTGGAGTAAAACCAAACAAACGTACATGGGGTTTAAAAATTCCAAGCACCACAGGCAGTTAGGAGAAAATTAAGGTTAAAATTACACCAAGGTCCCTATAATTTTAAGTCACCTTTCTGACTTGAAGAGAGCTCTAGGGTAAAGTGGGATGTAGCACACAGGAGTCATAGGGCATGAAGGCAAAAGCTCTGGTCCTCAGACTAGCTAAAATCTTTTGAAACACTATTATCAATAAACACACTTTAGACTATCAGCCCTTCCTCAAAATCCCCTGCAAACACCAAGCCTGAAGTGCCCATCTCCCACCACTCTCTTTGGGGGGAGGGGGAGGAGGGAAACTAGAACAAAAGTCACATGCCAATGTTGACGTTCCTAAGAAACATCTAAAGAAATGTATTTATTTAAAATTTAAAAAGTGTGATATACTTCAGAAAGGGAAAGAACATCCCCCCCCCCCACCCCCTCCAAAGGGGAACTGAGGGGGAAGAGTGCAAGTCATCTTTTTGTAAATAAAAACGTGGTAGGGGGAAAGATAAACAGCTGTGCTAGAAGAATCCGTCCAGCCTCACACACAACTCACTGCTACCAGACAGTACGATAGACACACCAAAATGAACTCCGCTTTCTCTTAGACAGAGCTAATAATCTAAGATTTACTTCCCCTTTACTAGCTTCTGAGACGTTCAAACCTCTCCTAATCCAGGCTTCACTGTCCTGAGCATGAATTTTAGCAAAAACTTCTAAAAATTCCACCAGAGTTTAAAATTACAAAAATAAAAAAGCAATACGGAGTAAAATCATGAAACCTCCCTATAAAGAATGACAACTTATTTGACATCTGTCAAACAAACAGAGTAGTAACAGAGACTTTCCTCCCTTTACACATTCGCTTAGTATCTGAGAACTAAGCAGCCTTCTCTTCACCCCACAGTGGAAGGAGCAACCCTATTCAGTTAAGACAGCCATTTAACTTGATCTTAAGATCATTCTAATCCAAGCAATTACATCAAAGAAACATTTCACCTTGCTGTTGAGACTGGAAAGCAACACTTCAGGAAACCTCTTGAATTAGTGCTCGGCATTGTAGACCACCATTTCAGAGGGCCACCTGTCCTTGACATGACTGTGTTACTACACTAGCAGCAGGGAAGACAAGGACGAAAAGCAGGAAAAAAAAAAAAAAGGCTAGAAAAAGAAGTGGTCTTGAGAGCAATCTCATGCAATTAACTTTAAAATCCAACCTGCAGTGTCATTTAGCATTTAATTATTTCAATGAAGTTTTCACAATTACACTGAATTCAATATGCACGAAAATTTAAGAAAGTAAAACATAAAACTCTGCTTTAAATTGCTGTATATCCTTTATGAATTAGTGGTCTTATATATAGCTTAGAAGCATTCTTTTCTGGCAGTATTATTTCTGTCTGAAACTACCACGAAGCAAGAATTTTCTGATTCCTTTTCCATTCTTTACTTTATAGCTTCTTGCAGTTGAACTAAACATCATTCGTAAATTAACACTGACCTCTACATTTTCAAGTAGTTGCACAGAATTTATTTAAACTTAAGTTTCTTTTGTCTTAAACAAAACTGTTTTTATTTAACCCTGTGAAAATTACTCCTCTTAGTGTATCAGGTAAGAAAAATCAGAATGAGGTAAATGTTCCTTCCTAAAATGCACATAAATTTATGTCCTGTTAAAACCAGTAATATTAAATGTGAAAAATCTCTTTTTCTTTCTTATGAACCTGTCATATGACTCACAATCTTGCTCTGAGGGAAATATTTTTAAACAGAAAAAAAAGAAACATTTTTAACTCTTCAGATCTACTATCTGAAGTTCACAAATAAGTGTTCTGAAAAAATGAAAATTGCTAAGTGTCCTTTCCAAATGTTTCAGTATCCTACATCTTTGTAAACAAAGCAACTATAATAATCAATTGAAAAACATTATTACATCCATATATACACTGAATTAACCTCCATTTCCATATGGCAAATGTCTTTCTTGCCTATAATTTTCAGTACAACAGAGACAGTCAACAAAATAGTTATCGACAATTTTACATTAGAAAAACTAGAAAAAAAATATACAGTGTCTTTTTCCATTGACACAAAAAAGTTTTTTTAAAATCGCATTTTCTGCACGCCTCAACAGACTCGAATTGTCCAGAATAATTCCATTTTAAAAGGGTTTATTATTCCCTATGAGATTTTTAAACTATTAAAAGCACTTTTGGTACTAGAGCAGATAAAATATAAACTGTGGTTCTGTACTGGCTTTCTGATTCAAAATTAAGATTTAGAGCAAAGGATCTGCATGCCATTTCACTGTGCAAGAAACAAGGTCCTAGAGCACATAGAAGCCTGTAGGTACAGGCACTAATAAGCCTTATTTCCCGTTGTTCCTGCTGTAACTCATAATTTGCTGTGTAAACTCCCAACAAATCACCTTGCACTTTGGCGTATCCTTCTGCAAAACAGGCAAAATGTTCTAGTGCGTGTTCCCAGGTAAAGTATTCAGAAGGAGGCAAATCATTAAGGTTAAAAGAAGTAGGAACAAGCAGCAAATGGTTGATTCTTCTAAGCCCATTGCTTTTTTATTAATTGTGTGTGAGAACATCAGTGCACACAAAAAATGCAAACCCTCATCCAAACTCTATCTGGGTGGTGTGACATTTAGGCATATGACCATAATATGACTTAACCAGGAACTGCTTAAAACATTATTTTGAGCATGATTTTAAGTAGAATTTCATGTAGTCACAGCAAACTAACCAAAATAATTTTATTATCATTTTAAAAGATGAAAAGAATGACTACACAATAAATTTTCTCTACTTACAGAATGAAAACTAAAATGTAACTTGGAAACTACTATGCAAACCTCTTTCAAAATTTGAGCTCCCTGTAGACATAAATTCACAAAATACAAAAAGCTTTAAAAAAGATCAAGCCATTGATAAGCCCACCCACTCATGCAATTCAGACACATCACGTTAAAAAAAGAATTACAGTTCCTTCTGGAAGAGTGCACATTTTTGAAGTAAGCAAGGCACACATGTTGCCAGGACAGTCTGAACGGGGAAAGCGATATCCCCACTTGGCTAGGGGTTGCCAGTTGGCTGGCATTAAGCTGAGGGCGATTCTGCTGGAGGCGGCAGTAGCACCTCGCAGCCCAGCTGAGGTTATCTGCAGGAGCGCTTTTTGGGAGTGTGAGCACCTCGCCAGGGTGTGCCCGTGCCCCCTCCCTCTCCCCCGGTGGGCCATGGATCCTGGGGCAGGGCAGGGCACTGCCAGCCTCCCCGCTGCAGGGGCAGCTAGGCATGACAGTCCTGCACACAAAATTCTCCCCTTGGCCGGCCAGCGCCCTCGCTCTTCTCTCATCTTTGTCTTGCTTTTTGCTTTTTTCCTGGCCCATTGCCCCCCCTCCAATCCTCAAGAGACAGGACACAGTCTAGCAACTCAGGGACTCACATAGGCCAGGCTTCCTTCTGTGCAGCCCTTTGGGTAGGGCTGCTAATCCTTCTTATTAATTAACGAGATAATAGCAGTTAACCAGAAAGCAATATTAATGTTAACTATCTCGGAAAACTTCAGACAGAAAAGATTTATTCTTTTTGCCAATTTCCTGGTAACCAAGTCACACAGCTGGAGCTGTGGTAGCATCTTGATGGTGTAAGAAGTTAAAAAATGAAGAGTGCCTGAACGTTGTGGGACTAAGGACATCTGCATCTATTTTCCGCCCCGCTCCCTAGATAGTTTAAAAGATCCTCTCCTCCTTTGACTACAGAGTTTATTAACAGCTGGGAACGTGGGCTCCCCCAATTATATCACCCTTACATAAGGACAAAGGAGAGTGTAAACAGTAACATGACTGATCAGAGAAATGTACTCTGAGAGGCACATTCACTAAAAACACTTAAAAATGTTAACATTTACATGTACCACTGCTTCAGTTCTTTAAACTCTCAAAGCATTTCTCAAGGTCTACTATGCTTCATTCAGTATTTGCTGAATTACCAAACATCAAGTTTGCATTTTATTTATGCTGAAAAAAATAGTATCAGAGCTTATGAAAGAATTAAGAATTCTGCAGACAAGGCACATTGCTATAGGTATTTTTTGTTTTAGAAAAAAAAATAAGGCAATTTTTAGCTTTTTGTAATTAGTCACTGTAAGAATAAGTAAAACATCTATCTGAAGGAGGGATTTATATTATCTTGGTTCTGTTGCAGCAAACAAGTACTGCAGCTTTCATTCACCGATTGTCAAAAACTTTCCAATGTGCCCACTGCAATGCGGATGCCAACCAACGAATCAAAGGCATTCAGCAACTAGACAAAGAGGGTCTGATGCCAACCTCGGTGCCACTGGCAACCATTATTGGCATCAAGCACATTGTCTGCCTTTTTTTTCCCCTCTCCTGGCACTCGACAAACAAAATGGCGGTTCTTGCAGCAACGGGAACACAGCATAAGCACTGCGCTGAATCAAATACCATCAAATGATTTTATGGACTGAAATGCATTTCACACTAAGAGATAGACTCTCTCTGATGCTGACAGGGAAAAAAAAGGGACAATTCTGTCAACAGAAACAATGTTCATACCATTTTCAAGTTTGGGTTTTATAAAAGATCTGTGTGGGACACACACACGCCCCTGATACCCACAACAAGCAGAGCCCCTTGGAAGTGTGTCATGATTAAGAATTATTTTGATGTTGAACATTGATCACAGTGTATACTTCACAGTTTCTTCTTCCATTTCAGTCAAAGGAGCAGCATTGCAACCTATGTCAATCCTCTTTTTATTTTTCTTTTATTTAAGAGGAGAGCAGAAAGAAAATAGAGGGAGAAAATGATGCTGAATTTTGACATGAGCGAAAAGTAGAATCTGAGGAAGTTCATCAAGGATAGAACTTCATAGATCAGTCCTTATTTCTTCTTTCAAGGCAGACATGGAAGTAGAAGCTCTTTTTGTTAAGAACTGAAAAGATTATTGACACTTCTAGATCTGGAAATTGTCAATATATTGTAACATTACTCTGCACTGCAATGCGGATGCCAACCAACAAATCACAGACATCCTAGGCTAAACAAAGAAGGTCTGATGCCAATCCTGGTGCCACTGGCAACCATCACTGGCACTCGAACTATCCTTCCTCCTTTTTTTCCCCCTAATCTTCTATTTTAAAGCAACAAAAAAAGCAAACTACTTGGCCCCTTTATTCATTTTACGTGCTAATTCCTTCTTCATATTTCGTTCAGGGATTTAATTGTTTCTATGTTTCCACTTCTTTTTTTACACGGTGCTATTAGGCGTACTTATATGTTCTGAAAGATAAATAAAAAGCAAAACTCCATATGTATAATGCAGCATTTTGGTTGACTTCATGCGTATCTTTCACAAAGCCTGGCACTCTTAATCAAGCATGCTACAAAGTGCCACAATTAACCTGCTTTCAATGAGTATAAAGAATCAAGGTTTGATAAAATGAAAAAAAAATACATAGACAACTTAGTATGACTTCTTCAAGAAGAGAGTCAACAGATGTTAATGGAAGATTTACTGTAAAGCAGCAAGACAGATAACAAAATACATGCAGTTAGCAATAAACAAAGGGTCTTCTAAGAGTGACTTGGTATATAGAAATTATTCAGCTTCATTTTCAGTATATTCTCAAAGTAACATTGGGTAACTTTGAAAGTCATAATATTACAGCATGCTTAACTTACTCATTTCCAATCAGACAAAATTGTTTTAAATAAAGTTATATTCTCAATACATTTAAATCAACAAAATCAGCTATGCCCTGCAATTCCTTCTCCCACTTCAAGTTACTGGCTTTCAACAACTTATAAGTCAACAGTTTGTTAAGAGTACTCTGACCCCAGTTTCTTTGGCTCAAGAGCTACTTAAACTGTTTTGCCTCCCTTTGTAGTTTTGACTTTTAGAGACAGGTAAATCCATAGAATTAATCAGTAAACTATGACTTACGCTATATGCATTCAAAATATAACTTGAATTTTTTTCCACAAAAGGAGTTTAAAAGTAAAAATTATTTGTAAGTAAACTATTTTGTTCAATGCTATCAAAGAAATCTTTCTTCCTATACTATTTGGGATCAGATTTACCAGACTCTGCAGCTACTTAAAGTCGCTGTAAAATATACAAATGTGTCTACTGCTGTGGAGAGACAAAAACCACAAAAAATACCAGTAGGGGGAAAAAAACCCCACTTTTTTTTCATGAAAAATAATCAACAAAAAGAACCTGATATTTACGTTCAGAAAAAAGTTATTCACTTTCATGAGCAAATGCTAAAAGAGAAATTCACTTAAAACAAAAATATTGCATTGTGTATCTCTTCTCTTAAAGGATGAGTATACACAAAATGAAGACATGCAATTTTACTTTTTTGTTGCTAACAAAATCAATACAATTTGTTTTCCCGTTAAATCCCATAGTTATTTATCGAGCATCAGATAACAGCCTGCCATCTGCCCTTCTGCAGGCCATTTCTACCTATTACCAGGCCAAGTTGTGAAATGGCCCACCATCTCCAGATGCTCAAACTTCCCCTAGTTGAGATCTGTGGCTAAAAATGTAGTGTATTATTACTGCTGACCAGTCAGCATTACAAAGACATTTAGAATATGGTATCATTACCAGAAAGGACCAAAATGACCCTAACAGAGAAAAAAGTATTTCAGAAGACGTAGTATGGGAGAATTTTTTTTTTTTAAAAAAGTCTTTTTCTACTTACAACCATTTAAAATTTTAGGGAACTGCCTATGGGTATTGTTATTGAATATGCAATATATGCAGTATGGCTAGTAGGTTTTTCCCCTGATACATGATTATCAGAAGCCCTTTTTTTATTTGCATTCTGTATTACTAAGTTTAAGAAGCTTTTCTATAGAGCTCCTGCAATTTTCCACATTTCAATTACCTGCCAAATGAAAGTATATGAGTTTGATTATGAAAATACACTCTTCATAAAAATTTCTCAAAATATTATGACCTGGATCTTTGCTTTAAAGCTCAGATAGATAAGATGAGCTATTGATGTAAAATATGAATAAAACATTTCATAATGCAATTCTGACTTTTTTGGCTTTATAAGAAATATAGCCGTGTATTTTCAAGCTTTGTTTTATAGGTATGATAAAGTCTATAATTGCGCTTCAATGTAATTGCAGATTCATCAATTTAAGGATGACTTCTTGATTATTTATAACTATAAAGGCAATAAATAAATATTTGTAGTATTTATTGTGACTGTGCAATTGCAAATACCTGCATCTGTTATTAATAGTATTGGGGGTGGGGGGGCTGTTGTATTTTTTTTAAAAAACACAACTTGAAAACAAGAATGTTTTCTGAAGTCACAGCTATGTATTGCCACTTTTTCACAAAATATAGAAGGCAATTTCAGTGGAATGGAAGTACTGCCTTTCTCTCTTGAAAGAGGCACGTATGTCAAATATGTGTGTCATTTACATAGGTGTGCAGGAATATGTGTGTGTTTAAGTACGTAGGTATACATGCTGATTTACAAATGGATATGCAGCCACTTTACATCTATAGACCACAGAACAATGTTTCACTGGAAGCCAGCCCACAGGGGAAACAGGGCTACTTGGAATCAGAGTTTGACATACTAACATAGAAACATGACAATCTGCTTCCTACCTTGCTCCTGCACGTAGTATGCCAAAAACAAATCAAGCTCCTTGACTGATACTGTTATGTGATGTGGCTGGACGCAAAGTGCTGGATTTGTGCAATGTGGGGATTTCATGAGACGTTCTCCATCCGTACTTTCCAAGGGGATGCCTTTGAACAGGATCACCATGACTAGATCCAGACGCCAGACTTTGTCAGCCTGTCGCAGGCAATCGATTCTCCTAATCTTGCCCTTCTGGTCAGGATTGGACAATACACAGCATGGGTGCTTCTTCCCAGTAACCGTGAGCACAAAATCCTCCCGGAACTCTTGGCGAATATCTTTGCGCAGCTTGGCCAGGAGCCTGGATGCCCACTTCTGTTTAATTTCAGGCTTTTCACTAAGTAGCTCATCCTTGACTGCTCTTTCCTCATCCTTTGACATTCGTTTCTCATGTTTTTTAAAGTACTTGCGTTTTCGAGCCTGAAGATTGAACCAAGTATAGGCAATTGCACGGACATGTGGAAGAAGTGCCTCAATGAACGGGTGAAATTCATCCTGTGGAAAGAAGTGAAGGAAAAAAAAGAAGAAGAGAACAAGAAAACTCAAAGTCAGCAAGTTCTCATAACCAAAGCAGTATCAAGAAACGCTTCCAAAAATCTTTAAGTGAAATACGAGACTAAGAGAATAAACACTTAAAATTTACGCAAATTTCTGCATAACACCTTTTATGAAATTTTTACTGTTGTCATGCAGTAGACAAAAAGTGCACAGAGGATCACATTTTCCCTGTGTCTCATTCTTTGAAAGAACCATGTGAACATTTTATTTTGTACTCCTCCCCTCACTTCATCCCACAACACTGCAGAGACAACATAATTTAAGAGATGCTACCAAGATGTTTTGTTCCTAACATTTAAATATTTGACTGAATAGGTAACATCAAGAAAAGTACCATTGCACAAAGAGGACACTATACGGTTTTAAAAAATCTGAGCAGAAGTGATCAGAAGGCTGAGGCAAATGCCACAGTCCATTTCTCTTCTCTGTGGCACAGAAACACAAAGCATATACATGCTCAGTGTAATGCCACACAGTTCCCGCTTTTGGAGCATGCTCTCAGCAAGAGACTGCTGGTGGCACAAAGAGCATGCGCCATTAAACTTGATCCATTTTCTTATCAAACGTCCAACATTCCAGCACTGAAACAGCACCATTCCAGTGGTGGTAACTAGAGAAACCAGGAAAAGCAGGCAAAAGACACAACATGTCATATACAAATCCTGAACAGAAGCTTCTGTACTTTCAGCTCTTCTGGCTTCCCTCCCACCACCCCCAAACTCTGTAAAATTAAGAGTTTATGAAGGTGAGAACAAAAATTACATTTGTGCCCTTCCAACAACTCCACTGTGGGTTTTGAAGCCCCACAGAGTCAGTTAATTTGTTAACTGATCACATGAGTGTGGCAATTATTCTAAACCCCTTAAAAATCAATCTGAGGTGTACAATGAAAAATGGCAACTTGGCACAAACTTTGCATTCTTTGTGTTTCTGCATGCTGTGGCAAAGAGACATTATGAGTCCACCACTGGTCCAATGCTGCTTTTGTGAAATCCATGCAATTTATTTACAGTTTCAAAATATCCCTTTCTGTCATCTGGCTTCACCTGCAAGTTCTTATCTTCTGCCTAGCAGCAATATGGATTGCATTAAGGAGGTAATTCTTAGTTGTTGTCTACAAGCACATCCTATAGCAATTAAATTAATTTCATTTGTCTGCTTAAAGTACCATCCTACACATCCATGTTAATATCTAAATAGACCTTCCCCAAAAACTTATTTTCCGTGAACAAATCTGCTGTTTAAAACACTGCAATCTGCTTATCAAACGTTACTATATTTTGGGTTGGAAGGGAGACCTTAGGGGAGATATCTTTCTTCCTGTGTGCAGGCATATTTAGTTTTAAATACCATGCAGATTGCTCATCATACTTAGTGGCACAGTGCAATCAAACTAAAACTGAACCTTTTTTATGCAATTATATTCAAGAATACAATTAACAAACTACTATTTTAGTTACGCTGCTAGACAAGGAACGAATTATGTTTAATCAATAGGCTGATTAACTCCATTAGGTAAAAATGATGAAAGTATAACTAATGGTCTCAATTATAGAGTGCAGACTGACATTGCAGAAGCTTCAGGCAAAGAATTCAATGTTTAAATCTTTGAATTTCAAACAAACTTCAAAATTCTCTGAATGTTAAAAAAACCCACTAGATCTAGTTACCTCTCTTCCCCAACCATCCTTAAATCAAACTGAAAACAACAAAAAGTTACAAGCACTTTAACTATGATTGTGTTGTCTTCACAGAAAAAAAAAAAAGCAAAGGGGAAAAAAAGGAGAAAAAAGAGCAGAGCAGCAATATAGGAAAATACTTCAGGACATAAACAATTTCATTACATTATGATGCTTGACAAAGACCTACAAGGGCAACAATTAAACTGATTAGTAGTTTCCAGCACAGATTTGAACAATTCCAATACTATACTGGCACATAAAACTAGGCCGTGGAAAGAGTTAAACCACAATCTGTCCTTTGTGTGGGAAGGCAGTACTGCTCTGAGCAACCACAGCCCATGATAAGACTTCCCTATCTTCATACACTTTCTGATGCCATGCTTTTTTCCCTCTCAATTATAACTACTAAAGAAAGTTTATTTTTTCTCCTACAGAAGTCATCTTAATTGAAGTATTCAAATAAAACAAATATATATATATTTCTCTTAATTAATGGAAGCATAAGGACCGTACAGTGTTAAATCCTCACAATCCATTTTAGGCTGAATAAAACAGATGTACTACAGATTTTGAAAATTCTAGCAGCTGGGGCTAAAGGTGGGGTGAAGGCAGGTGGCTGAAGAGTTTTGGGAGAAATTAATTTTTGCCTCAATACAATGATTTCCTCTACATCTAAACAGACTTTGGCATTTATAAAATAAACTGGCAATAAAATAAACATAGACATATTTTACATTAGAAGAATACTGCACATCTAGTTTTAATTTTAAAGAAGAGCATAATAAACTATTTCAGAATGACTATGCCTTGAGGTAATGCATACAGTATTAACAAAAATAACCTATAGCATTTTATGTCTATGAAAATTTTATAGAGAATTTCACTGTTTCAATTCCATTCTGTAGCAGTTGAATGCTTCCTTTTCAAAAAGAGGGAGAAACCCCCCCCAAAAACTCCAACTTTTAAAAAACTGCATTTAGGTTGTCCTTTCACAGTATTATTAGGTCCTAAAGATATAAATATAGCTGAAAAGTGTAAAGGAAAAACACAGCAAAGAACATCCTGTTTGAAAGCAATTTTATCAGATTTTTTGAGCTATTCATTGTGCACCTGGAGTATTTTCAAATGAAAATACTACTTGACATGGAGAAGTGCCCATAAAAATGAACCTAAATGGACATTTGCAATTAATCACACATATTCTCCACCAAATCTCCTAAAAAGATATGTACAGAATTTTATTTTTCCCTCTTAATATTCATATAGACAATAGTGAATTATTTTTTGTATTTATGTGACACTCATCCATGTGTCAAAGTTGCTCTTGCAATGAAGTGATTTATGAAGGTAAGATTTTCAAATGTCATATCAAATAGCTCAGGTGAACCAATGTGCGCTGGCAATTTAAATAAAATGGAAGTTACTATATAACATCTATGTAGCTTGTAAATAAAGATAAAAACAGTAGTCATCTAATGATGACTTAGGCCAGGTTTTCTTTATGGAAAAGATAAAGAGGATACGCAGCACTCTTCTTCTACCACTTTTAAACTTTGTATCAGCCCATGAAAGTTCAAACTGAGGACTGTACAATACATACACTGGGCAGACGTATAGAAATTTTATACAGAAAACTTCATCTATGCAATTTCCCTGCATGAATTTTCTCATGCCTAGTGAAACAACATATAGGAACAAAAGCAAATACAATATATTCTGAGTTCCTGGACTACAGTAACATGAAAATAAACCACAGAAAAAATATCACAAGAAAGTAAGCACTAAAAGGCATGCAGTAACTGCATCCTATTCATGCCTCAGCAAGACACATAAATGCAGCTTCCACTCATTTCAAAACAGAGAAAGACGTATACGGGAAAGAGAGGGAGACCCCAAAATTAAATTGCATTTGGTAAGCTTTCTTCTTCCTTGGAGTAATTTTCCCCCACCAAACTTTTATTTTAAGTGTGACTTCGTCTTAAAGCTGGACTTTGGATTTTAGACTTGTTTCTAAAACGTGCTTCAGCGCTCTCTCAGCACAAACTGAACTACGACTTTCCTAAGTAGCTCCGTCCAAACAGGTGTTCTGTGTTTACTTTTACCAAAATATTTTCTTCTGAACACAATACTACCACAGTCAAGGCGCATTGCAAGAGTCCTAGAGACAGAGAACACAATAGAGAGAGCAATTTTATTGCAATTGCTACTGAAAGTGAAATGAATCAATCTTTTGCCTTAAACAAATGAAGAATGCAAGGTATAAGTTCTCATTGCTGGTGTAATTTTAATTTTTAATTAATGTAGAGAAAAAATTATTTATAAACCACTCTTATCATTCCAAGTAGGTAGAAAAAGATTTCAGACTAAGATCAATTTGCTGCAACTATGTTCCATGTATGTATCACTAAATGGGAATTGTCTCTGCATGGCCCATGGTAGAGCATGATTGTAAAATATTATGGAGAAGGTATCAATGCACAAAAGCCAGGAACTGCTTTCTTGGATTAATGGCAGTAGAAGTAAAATGTACAGTTTTTGCGTACACCTGAGTGCAGTATTTTTACACAAATTTGTATAGAATGAGGAAATGTATTACATCAGTGAGTCCAAAACCCAAATATATGAAAGAAAAGTCATTAGAGCAGGAAACAAGATAATTAATTACTGCTGTAAAAGAGGTGGTTGTGAAAACCAGTGTCTCAAATTCAAAAACTGCTTTCTCTAAGCTGTACTCTCAAGTTTCTATTCTGATGCAGAGGTCTTATTGCCTGTCAATAATTTCACACTGGACAGCCTACACAGAATTAATTTTTCTAACCACATATTCCATGGTAAGTAATCCGTGTGTGTACCTGCAAGCATGTGCTTATCTGTTACACAAAATGCTTCCTATGTTTCTATTTTGCAGAAGAAATACCTCAATAACACTTTTTTCCAGTTTTCTTCCACTGCAGCTCACGTTTACTTACTGAAAATATCCATATCTAAGTCAATCACACTTAGATGCCAAACAAAATATAAACAATAAAAAATGTGTCAGCCAAAAAACTACAGGACTGTGTCCAATCACTGAATAAGCCTTATCATTGTTTCCATCTTCAATCACAATTTATGAATACTTTAGTCCTTTTGAATTGCAATGGTTTGTAACTGGGGAATAACTTAAATCATATTTATTTATTCACGGTGCAACTGTAAGTGCATCGCTGGCCTCTCTACAGCAGCCTTGCAGCAGACGTTACTTTCGCACATTTTCTGCTTCTTTAGCTATTTGTTGCACCAATGTGGAAGCAAGCAGTTATCGCTTAATCAGTTTACATCATATCCTCCTAAGACAAACCTTCACAAAAGCTGAAAATTATCCCCGGGCATTGCAGACTGGGTTTACCGTCCGAAACAGGCTCCGGTGCTCCGGCGCTCGCTCGCCGATACCGTGCACCGGGCGAGGACGCTCCAGGGGCATCCGGGGAACTTCCCAAAGCTGCTCCCGAAACCCCTCACATTTCAAAATGCGCGTTTTGCCGCGGTGGGGACCCCCGCTCAGCCTGTCCCCCGCGCTCCGCGCCACGCCGCTCCCCTCCCGCCGTCCCGCTGACAGCCGCCGCTCGGGATCGAAAAGCGGCCGCAAGTGCGGCAGTAAAAAAAAGGCTCCGTCTTTCCTCGTGCTGGCCAGAGTGCACGCTGCTCCGCCAGCACCACAATTTAGCGAGGAGGGGGAAAACGCCGTGCCCTTGTATAACCGAACGAGAAAACACTGCACAGCTTGGTCATCCCCGCTCATATCTCCCTCATTGTTGGCAGCCTGCATATTATTAATTAAGCATAAGACGGGATTACTTCGCACCGGCGACTGGTCGTGTTTTGTCAAAAAAACCCACTTTTCCTTTCAAACCCTTTCATTAGTCTGTGTGTAAGCAGGCGAGCTGAAAAGAGTGCAAGTCGTTTGATTCCAATCAAATCAATACTTCCCAAACCTGTTTTTTAAGCGTAATTATGCTCATTTCCAGTTTGTTAACCTTTGACATCTTATGCACCAACAATTAACAGTATTTGTCTACGGGTGACACTTTGAATGGATCCCCCAAAACAATGGCCTGGTACAGTTTATTCTCTAATATTCCCTCCTGAGAGAGGAGTTTGGATCTGACAAGCAGTTACAACTGTGCTTTAACCCGTTACAACTACCAGCAATGACTCATTAACAACTCACATACATATAAATATTTAAAAAAAAAAAATCCAACAAACACATGAAAATAAATAAATTAACAAATAAATTAAATAAAAAGCGTCTATACCTGAGTGAGACAGATTGGAGAATACATCATGACTTCGTTTTCAGAACACGCTGCCCGGAGAGCCCCTAAGAAAAGCCTCAAAAAGGAATAATTTCATCTATTCATTTTACAGTCATCTGAGACTCAAGGAAGATGAAATCAATCAGGACGGGGCTCTGCTCTGGATCACCACAACTTCACAACAAACCCCAGTCCTCCTTAAATAGCCAAAGATTCAAGTTCACTCCGTGTGCTAGATTTCCCGGGGTGAAATCCAATCTACACTTTTAACCCTCTTGTAGTCGGCGGCGCAGGAGTCTTGCTTTTGCTGCTGCTGCTGCTGGTGGTTGTTTTGCAGAT
>VZTN01017003.1:0-17358 GCA_013400515.1 Erpornis zantholeuca | reverse complement strand
AAAAATATAAAACAACACCTAGGCCCTGCAAACACTGGTCCCACAAACACTAACAAGAATTCTCCTGAGTCAAATACAGGACCTCCCCAAAACCAGACCAGTTCTGCATGGAGACGGAGAAGTCACCAAATGACCACAAACCGGAGAAGACCATCCCACCACACGACAGCAGACAAAACAGAAAAATGAACACGATATGATGGCAGAAGTCAAGCCATAGGCTAGACACAGTCCAGCCACACATTGATCCCTAGTTTACATATTATTACCCCCTTACCCTAAAAAACCCTAATGTGTCCGTCCCTCAACCCTTGCCAGTGCCTCCCTAAGCATTACACCCTCCCCTCTCGCCATAAAGCTTACAAGTTTCGCTTGTATTCCCTCTCAGAAGCCCCATCCCTGTCCAAAGATGAAATTTCTTTACATTGATGCTGTCCTCATCGCTGCCTGGATGCTCCTTGCCATGCCACATGCCTTCAGCTGGGTTGTCCCACAGCCTAGCCATAATATTTGGGTGACCCTAGCAAAGACACGCAAACAAGACAATTTTTGCCTGTCCATGGGTAGCATAGACAACCCACTCTCCACGTGTCTGGTAGGGATTCCCTTATCAGCAGATGACTGGACCATCACTAACTTGGTTCTCCTCTGCACCACAGGTAAGAGGCCCAATCCGGTGGACACTTGGAATGAGTGGACAAAGATTCTGCCAGATGCCCAAGATGAACCCCAAGAACTAAACCTGCTGGGGTCCTCCAAAGCAACATACTGTGACAAATTTTACTTTAGACAGCAAAGTCAACGTTGGCCAGGAATTGACCAGGAAAAAACCATACAGAAGAGACATATCGCAAATTAACAAAGCCTATAATAATCAGGATTGGTGCAATTACACCAGGCATATACTCTCTGTGTCCACTCTCCACCCCAAAGTGTTGCCCCAGGGAATGTTTCTTGTCTATGGTGACAGAGCATGGGCCAGGATCCCCTCACGTCTCCAAGGGGGTCCCTGTAGCCTTGGCAAACTTTCTACCCTCACTCCAAATATCACACTATTACATAATTGGAGAAAGACAAATGTATCCACACGCCAAAAGAGATCCTTTGCTGAATATGATGCTAACTGTGACAGCCACATTTACAATTTACACTGGGTAGAGCGAGTTGCATTTTCTGTGTTTACTCCTTGGTTAGCTGTGCTTAAGGCCCTTGGTGATATAGATCACCTAGGGTGTTGGCTTAGCAAGCAGGCCAACACAACATCCACTGCCTTGAGCGATCTTTTAAGGGGATGAGGAGACTACCAGACACGCAACCCTACAAAATTGAGCAGCAATAGACTTCCTACTGCTTGCCCATGGACATGGCTACCAGACTTTGAAGGGATGTGCTGCTTCAGTCTTTCTTCGCATTCAACATCCATCCATGTGAACATCCAGAAACTAGGACTTGTAAAAGACATAAAAGTAGAAAAGAGCCTGGACTAGGTCAATGAACTTTTCGGACAATGGGGATTGACAGGATGGGTTGCATCTTTAGTTAAGGGTGTTTTGTGGATTTTCATTGTAATTCTTATTGTGTTACTTATGTTCTCATGCCTCCTATGTTGCTTCAAAAGAGCTGCTGGGGATGCCTTTTTACTAAATATAGAAGGAGGAGTTGTGGAGAGACATAAATCTGTCCGGTCTCTGCTGTGGAGAGAGGCCTGCTGAGAGAAGAATATTGCATAACTTCCCTGCAAGATCCCCTTGGAAGAAACAGCACTCTTGCTGAGGGTGAGACCATACCAGACCCATGATCCTCTGGGAGACCCTATGTAGATTCCTTGTAACCTATTGGCTTCTACCCTCTCACACCCACCCCTTGTATTCCTATAAGAACCCCTGTATCTTCCCTTAGACCCCTAGGGAGCCCCGTCCCTAGCCCTCCCTTCGCGGGGTGCTGGACAATAAAGGCTACCCTTGCAGAACCGCTAAATGGGGCTCCTCGTCCCTCTCTCCCCCTGAGTCAGCTGGGGTTACCTCACGAGGCTGAGCTGAAATCACTATTAAGAACTGAACGCTTGCGGTCTCAGGCCACTTTCCTTGTGGAGGTTCCCCGAGCAGCCAGAGGACAGCTGGAGGCCTCTGGAGAGCTGTCCCTTGGGGGACCCCTCTCTGGGAGCTCCGTGGCATCCTGGGTCTGACCAACAGAGACCCCCTGGCTGTTCACAAAGGCAGTTGTTTATCTGTAACAAAATAAAAATAAAAGGGAACTCACATGGGAAACGAAGGGGGAAGAAGAAAGAAAACACCTGTGGAGCTCAAAACTAAAACACCATATCAGTTTTTCCCATCGCCGACATCTTGATTTTTTACATTTTAGATTTTTCTTTGCATTTGATTTCATCACCAACAGGTACACTTTCCTTGACCTTTCTTTTCTGACCTATGTACTTATAGAATCCCTTTTTGTTATTCTTCACATCCCTTGCCAAGTCTTGTTCCAGCTTTGCCTTAGCTTTCCTGATCCCATGCCTACACATTCAAACCCCCTCCCTGTACTCTTCCCAGGTCACCTGTCCCTGCTTTCATTGGCTGTGTATTTCTTTCTTACTCCTCAGTTTGAGAATCAGGTCCTTGCTCAACCATGTCAGTTTCCTGCCTGCCTTGCCTGATTTCCTACACAGTGGGACAGAGAGCTCTTGTGCTCTAAGAAAAATGGCCTTAAAGAGTTGCCAGCTCTGTTCAGCCCCTCTGTCTTTAAGGACAGGTACCCAAGGGATCTCATTCACCAACTCCTTAAACAGCTGGAAGTTAGCTTCTCAAATATAATTTAAGAAATTCTGCCCAAAAGCTCAACAGATGGTTGAACTAACAGATAATTTGTCTAGTCATTAATTTACCACAAACCAAACACAGGAAGGTAGTCATACTTTCTTGGCTCAAGGCAAGGAGAGGAAATCTGAATGATATCTTACTATTTTAAAGTATCTCTTCTCAGTTGGGAAATGTTTGCATTTTGATAAATAAAAGATGCACATCTTTATTCCAGGTACCAAGAAGACATTAAGTGTATGATAAGTCAGAAAGGGAGCTGGAAGGAGTGAAGAAGTCAGTTGATTTCCAGAAATGAATATGACTCAGCAAGCACACCAAAAATAGCTTACAAATTCAACTTGATATATTCTATTATAGATTGTGTTCTACTATCACTGCTCTGAATAGAAGAATCATAGAATCATGGAACAGCCCAGGTTGGAAGGGATGTCAAAAGATCATTTGATCCAACCTTTTGTGGGAAAGGGAGCCAGGATGAGATTATCTAGCACCCTGTCCAATTACATCCTGAAAACCTCCAGTGATGGGGACTGCCATATTCCTGGGGAGGTTGTTTCAGTGAATGATTGTTCTCACTTAATTTTTTTTTCTTATATCAGGATGAAACCTCTCCTGGTGCAACTTGTAGCTATTGCACCTTGTCTTTCCCATGTGGCTCCTTTTAGAGTATGGCCTGACAAGCAGAGAATGGTATGATCAAGTCTATCTCTGCTAGTAATGCCCCTGCAGATGTGGGCCAGGATCTGATTTGCCTTTCTTGCTGCATCAACACATTGCTTACTCATGTTCAGCTTGTCCACTGGGACCCTGAAGTCCCTTTTAGCAAGGCTGCTCCCCAGCCACACAGAGCCTCACCTGTACTGGGCTCTTNGATCCTCACCTGTACTGGGCGCTTGTTATTCTGACCAAGATGCAGGATTTTGCACATCTTTGTTAAACTTTATACTGTTCTTGCCAGCCCACTCTTCCAGCCTGTCCAGGTCTCTCTGTAAGATGGTTTTCCCTTCTGATGTGTTCACCTTGCCATGCAGTTTCCTATCATCAGCAAACTTGATGAGAATGCTTTCAATCACATTGCCCAGATCATTTATGAAGATGTTTCTATTGGATCTGGATGGGATGGAGTTAACTTCCCCCATAGCAGCCCTCACAGTGCTCTGCTTTCTATTTATAACTAGAAAGGTGTTGATAACACACCAATGCATCAGCACTGTCACTCCAATCACTCCCCACATGCTAACCCCAAAGGCCAGAAGGTTGTGGGTGGGCAAGAGGTTGGGAGTGCATATAGCCAAGACAGGTGACCCAAACTGACCAAAGGGAACCTGAATGTACAAAAGTCCATGGGACCTGATGAGATGCATCCCAGAGTCCTGAGGGAATTGGCTAATGTAGTTGCCAAGCCACCCTCCATCATATTTGAAAAGTCATGGCAGTCAGGTGAAATCCCAAGTGACTGGAAAAGAGGAAAAATTGTACCCATCTTTAAAAAGGGTAGAAAGGAGGACCCTGGGAACTACCGACCTGTCAGTCTCACCTTTGTGCCTGGGAAGATCCTGGAACAGATCCTCCTGGAAGCTGTGCTAAGGCACATGGAGGACAGGAAGGTGATTCAGGACAGCCAGCATGGCTTCACAAAAGGCAAGTCCTGCCTGACCAACCTAGTGGCCTTCTATGATGGAATGACTCCATCAGTGGGCAAGGGAAGGGCTACAGATGTCATTTATCTGGACTTCTATAAAGCCTTTGACATGGTACCCTGTCTTGGGGAGGGCTCAAAGGTGTATCACATAATCATTTGTACTGGGAATTGTCACCGTTTCCCTCCTCTTCTTCACAGTTAGGGGGATATTGCAAGCAATGTAAGCCCAGCCAGGGCCCTGTGGGGGGGTAGGGGCCAGGCCAGATTGCCTCTTCCCTTCCAGTTTGGGGATCAAGGAGACTGGCTGCGTGGGTGGCAGAGTGTGTGTATCTGGCCAGGGGTTTTGCTATGTTGTAACTTGGCACTAGGATTGGATCTGCCTGTCTTCATCATTTCTGCCTGCTGCCGGTGGTGGTACTGAGACTGATTGCTGCCCATGAGTTTATAAAAGGAGCAATTTCCCCTCTTCCCCTTTGGTCGAACCTCTATCACCACCTGAGGAGGTTGCTGAGCTCATGTCAGAGTGCCCCTTGAAGCCGTGGGGGAATCCTCGCACCTTCCCTGCCTTGCCAGAGCCCACTAGCATCCTCTGCAGGCTGCAAGCGAGTAACTACAGCTGTTGCCTCACCGGAGCTACCAGTGCCCCCTGTCGGTTGTGGTCATAACTATGCCAAAGGGGAAAAGTGGTGTTTAACAGGTGCGAAAACTTCTGTTATTGGGTTTTTTTGTTGTTTGTTCTGTTCTGTTTTATATGTATATATATTTGCTAGTAAAGAACTGTTATTCCTTTTCCCATATTTTTGCCTGGAAGCCCCTTAATTTTGAAGTTATAATAATTTAGAGGGAGGGAGTAATCTTTCCATTCCAGGAAGGTTCCCGCCTTCCTTGGCAGACATCTGTCTTTTAAACCGAGACATCCCCCACAACATCCTTCTTTCAGAACTGGAGAGAGATGGATTCAGTGGGTGGACTGTTAGATGGATAAGGAGTTGGTTGAGATGATCACATCCAGAGGGTAGCGGTCAACAGCTCAGAGTCCTGATAGACACCAGTGAAAAGTGGTGTCCCTCAGGGGTCCGTATAAGGACCAGTGTTATTTAATATCTTCATTAATAGCACCCTCAGTAAGTTTGCAGATGGCACCAAGCTGAATGGTGCAGTTGACACACCTGAAGGACGGGATGCCATCCAGAGGCACCCAGACAAGTTCGAGAAGTGGCGCATGGAAATCTCATACGGTTTAACAAGACCAAGTGCAAGGTGCTCCACCTGGGTCAGGGCAACCACTGGTATCAACATAGACTAAGGAATCAACAGATCCAGAGCAGCCCTGCTGAGAAGGACTTGGGGGTGCTGGTGGAGAAGAAGGTGGATGTGAGCTGGCCATGCGTACTTGCAGCACAGAAAGCCAATTGCATCCTGGACTGCATCAGAAGAAACAGCCAGTAAGGGAGGGTGATTCCTCCAGGCAAGGGAGGTGATTCTGCCCCTCTGCTTTGCTCTGGTAAGACCCCACCTGGAGTACTGCATCCAGCTCTGGGGTCCCCAGCACAGGAAAGATATCAACTTGTTGGAGTGAGTCCAGAGGAGGCCACCAAGATGATTAGATGGATGGAGCATCTCTCCTATAAGGAAAGGCTGAGAGAACTGGGTTTGTTCAGCCTGGAGAAGAGGCTTTGGGGTGACCTAATTGCAGCCTTGCGGTACCTGAAGGGAGCCTGCAAGAAAGCTGGAGATAGACTATTTACAGGACCATGTAGTGACAAGACAAGAGGGAATGGCTTCAAACTGAAAGAGAGCAGGTTTAGATTAGATATTTAGGAAGAAATTCTTTACTGTGAGGGTGGTGAGGCACTGGAACATGTTACCCACAGGAGTTGTGGCTGCTCCATCCCTGGAAGTGTTCTAGGCCAGGTTGGATGGAGCTCTGAGCAATCTGATCTAGTGTAAGGTGTCCCTGTCCACAGCAGGGGCTTTGGAACTAGATGATCTTCCAAGTCATGCCATTCTATGATTCTATGAATTTATGATATTCCATACCATATGACATTGTGCTCAGCAATAAAAGCTGAGAGAAAGGAGGAGGAGTAGCGGGGCATTTGTTTTTAAGGCATTTCTCTTCCTAAACATCTATGTTTACTGAGACCCTACTTCCCATTAGGTGGCTGGCCATCTCCTGCTGATGGGAAGTAGAAAAGAATTGTTTTGTGTTTTCCTTTGCTTCAGTGCATGGCCTTTTCATTACTGAACCTCCTTTATCTCTATGCACGAGTTCTTAATCTTATTTTCTCCCCGTCTCACCGAGGGGGAAAGTGAGAGAGCAGCTAGGTGGGGACCTGGTAGCCAGCCAAGGTCAACCCACCGCAGTTTTTTGTGACACCCAGTGTGGGGTATTAGACAACAGCAGTTTTGAATTGAGCATGCTATAGCTGTAGTAGTTACTAAGTGCAGCAGCTTGGAAAAAAACAGACCACTGCTTCTTTTAGCAGGATCCCTCTTTATTACACACACTCCAGTATTTATGTTTCTACCATGGGAAAGTTTTAAGAAAATTTTGGGAACGTGCAGAAGGAAAGACAAAACAGCTACACTGCCAAACACCTGTCAGAGCAGACTTTTCTGCCCCTTATCAGCCACTCATACAATCCACCTCTCAGCATTCCAGGAGGTAGAAAAGAAACATTCACACCTGGTGTTTAAGGCTGCAGTCATTTCCTTGGTATAAATCTTTCCCAAGAGAACAGAAGGCCCTTATCAAAGTTAAGATAGACAAGTAACAAGTTGCTCTTCCACACAGAGCTCTCGTTAAGGGCAGGATGGCTGACGCAGGCCTCTGCACTAAGTTGCAAGCTTCTAAGCAGATCATGGAGTTTGCTGGCTGCACTACTTATCTCTATTTTTCTGAGCCTGGGAACATGTTAATAGAAACAGTAGCTATGCGCTTTGCCCTGCTGGGGTATCTATCTTGTGGAGAGAATAAGGGAATACTCCCTCTTACTATCCAGGATTGATGCATGTGGTTTTATTGTGCAGGCTCCCAAGGTCCTTGTTCACCCTTATGTGAGCTGCTTAATGCTACTAATTAACATGGTTGGCTTATTCTTGGGTTTGTGGAATATGGTGTTGGCATAAGAGATCATTTTTGGATAAGGCAATACTGTAAGGATTTGAGCAGGTGCCTAGGGTGGTTAACACCTCCCATTGCCTAGGACTACACCTGAACATCAAGTAGTCCTGTTGAATTGGCATGCCACTTGATGGGTACCTTGGCTATCTCAGTGAAGACCAGCAGCTTCTAGCCCTGTAGTGTGGCTTGGCCTGTGCCTCTCAAGCCACAATTCTGTACTATCAGAGAACTGTGGTTAAGACAGGAACCCAAACCATTTCTGAGAGTGCCATGATTGAGACTGGTATACAAACTACATCTAAGAACATGATAGCTGAGACAAGGTACCCAAATGCCAACTACAGTAATTGGTCCAGTAGTGAAAACAAAAACTGGACAAGGAGGTCAACTGGTCCATATCATCAATTAGTAAGGGAGGGGGAGGAAGGGGCCGATCCCCACTAAGAAGGGGATGCCCAAGAAGGCTCTCAGTGTAGTTGATGTGGAAACCCAAGAAGGCAATCAGCGATGTCCCAGACATAAAGGACTGAGATCACCTCCCTTGATTCTGGCAAAGGGACCTCTGATCTGGCCCTGCAAGGATCAGACAGTGAATACTCTGATCAGTAACAGGAATAAAGGGTCCCTTCCTTCAGCCAGGGGGAAGAAAGAGATGACTGGATATACTGGACTGTATGATTCAATGGCCTGGCACATCAGACTCACAGAAGTATAAGGCTTTGATACACTCTTGCCTAGTGTACACTGGTGCCATCAGGGTACAGGGGCACAGAACCCATCTGGATTACTGGACTGACAGAAGGATGCCAGCAATTGTCTGTATAGGTGGCTGAAGTGAGCTTAACAGGGGACAAGTGGCAAAAGCACCCCACTGTGACTGGCCCAGTGTCCCAGTGTATCCTTGTCATTGACTACCTCAGGAGAGGGTACTTCAGGGACCCAAAAGGGTACCAATGTGTTTTTGGCATAGCTACCATGAAAAGAGAGAAAATCAAACAGCTATCTTGCCTGGCCTTGGAAGATCCTTCCATTGTGGGCTTGCTGTGTGTGGAAGAACAGCTGATGCCAATTACTACTATGACAGTGCAGCAACAGCAATATCACATCATCCAAGACTCCCTGGTTCCCATCCATGGCATGATTTGCCAACTGGAGAGCAAAGCAATGATCAGCATGACTCACTCACCATTTAATAGTCCCATATCATCAGCACAAAAGTCTGACAGAGGGTGGAGGTTAATAGTGGACTATCGTGGCCTGATCATAGTCATATCACCTTTGAGCGCTGCCATTTGGGACATGCTAGAGCTCCAAAACAAGTTGGAGTTGAAGGCAGCCAAGTGGTATGCTACAACTGTATGTCAGTATATTTTTCTCGATCCCTTTGGCAGCAGAATGCAGGCCACACTTTGCTTTCACATGGACGAGTGTCCAGTATACTTGGAATCAAGTCCCCAGGGGTAGAAGCAGAGCCCTACCATTTGTCACAGACTGATCTGTAACATCACACGGTCTGGTGGTATGGGAGGATGCTACCTTCCAAAAGCGGCTCCAGCCAGGGAGGGCGCTTCGGTCAGCGGCAGGCACACCACACACATTCACACACATGGTTTCTAAGCTCCGGATAGCAGGCAGGCAGATGAAGATGCGAGAGGGTCTTTGGTATAGCAGTCCAGTGCCAGTTTATTCACCTCAACACCAGGGGAACCAGAGATCAAATGCCCAGAACACTGGAATGACCAAGGTTCAAATACCGGGAAGAAAAGGGGCAGAGAGAGCATCAGGGTCCAATGGGCCGAGGGCATGGGGTGGAGCAAAGGCGGGGCTAAGGTGGAGCTCTCAATGAGGAGCCAATGGGAATGTAGGGGTGGAGAAACGAGGACATGGGGAGAAGAACTTTCTAGGCAACAGCCAGGAAAAGCAGCATCCAGACTCTTTCCATCTCTGGACCAGGAACAGGGTCAGGATGAGCACAGAACTCTATAAAATATTAGAACAATTTAAAACTTCCTGAACTTGTAAACCTTTTTAAAACTTGACATCTTCCCATCCCACTCCCCCTTCTTTATTAATTAGGGGAAGGGAAAGTGGGCGAGGGAAGGGACGGGAGCGGAAACATAACCACGGTTTGGGGTAAAATAGGTAAAGTTCTTCCAACACAACATATCGGTTGTTGCATCTGTCTTCGGTTACCATCCGTTGAACTCAGCTGTGATCCAGGCAGGTAAAATGTTGTCTTCAGGAATTGGGTGAAGTTGAGATGTGTTTCTTTTTTGCTTACATCGTCGCCTCCTTCAGGCATCTTTTCTTTGGTTCTGTTGATTACTGCAAGGTCCCCTGCGACCCAGCATGGTCCTATAGCATTGGCTGCCGGCAGCCAAGAGGGCTTCCTTCTGGTTTGCATCACGACCACTTCCGGTCCCAGAACCATGAGAACTGGGCATGGCATGGCCACCAAGGGCAGCACTAGGGGTGGGAGAGGTGGAGTTCCCAGCAGGAGAGGTGGAACCCGTGGCGCCGAGGGGTGGCCCTGTGGCAGGAGGGGAGGAATCCGCAACGCCGAGGGGTG
Organism: Erpornis zantholeuca; assembly: GCA_013400515.1. Classification (NCBI taxonomy): domain Eukaryota; kingdom Metazoa; phylum Chordata; class Aves; order Passeriformes; family Timaliidae; genus Erpornis; species Erpornis zantholeuca. Next base: position 7,201 of record VZTN01017003.1, on the reverse strand, counting down.
GCCCTGCAGCAGGACGGGAGGTCCCGGTGGAGGGGGGAGGTCCTGATGTGGGGGCAACCATCAACACAATGATGGGGGCGGAGCACATCGCAGGGGAGGAGACATATGGAATGGCGGTGGGAAAAGCAGGAGGGGGGTCACGCAGCACGATGCCATTTTGTGCCAAAAAGGTGGGAAAAATTCGTGCCAGATCATTCAAAATGGCGGACCAGCTCATGTGGTTGGCACCATTTTGAGCCAAAAATGAGGGAAGGGGAAAACCAGGAACAAAGGAACTCGGCAAAATAGCTGGTCCTCCCATGAGGTCAGCGCCATTTTATACAACGGGGGAGAATAGGGGAACTGGGTACAAAGGAGCAGGGAAAAGGGCTATGTTAGAGTCCAGAGCGGCATGGCCAGTGTCACCCAGGATAGGGGGCAGGAGAGGGCAAGAAACGGCAGAAGGCAGGTGGCTCTCCTGTGCCTTTTGGCAGTTTCCATCTCTTGCACCCTCCTGAGGGGCTGAGGGACTAGGATCACAGGGGGAGGAATACGACAACTTGGGTTCTGAACTTTTAGAACTTTTAACAACCCCCCCCGACCTATTCATAAACAGCACTAAAAACGGGATAAAACTTTCCCACGTGAAATTCCCCTTGGGACTGTAAAATTTATAATTTCTTCCTGACAGAATCCAAGAACTCAACAGACATAACTGAGTCCTGGGTAACATTAGGAAAGTTTTTAAATACCCAATGAACAAATAGTTTAAGATCCCCCTTAGAAAAACATTTTTTCCCCACCACCAGGGTATTCTCAACTTGGGTAAAAACCTCCCGCTGCTGGATGGTGAATGTATTGCCCATCCTGCAAATTTCCCTTCTACAGAGCCCGAGAAAAAGGCAAAATAAAAACAGAACAAGAAAACCCCCACTGCAACTTACCACACTGGCGGCAATTAACCAAAAAGGATCTGAGAAGGCCTGCTGGAGTCGACCAATCCTCCGTCCCAGAAGGAGTGCTGGTCAGCCCCTCGGAATCGCCCTAATAAAACTTAGGAGTCTCCCTCGAGGAAGCGATGCGCTGAACAAGGCTTTTTTCAAGCCGGGAAAAGCTGAAGACTCTTTCAGAGAGTCTCAGCAGAGGTCCCTGTTTGGGCGCCACTTGTAATGTCGTGTGGTCTGGTGGTATGGGAGGACGCTACCTTCCAAAAGCGGCTCCAGCCAGGGAGGGCGCTTCGGTCAGCGGCAGGCACACCACACATACTCACACACATGGTTGCTAAGCTCCGGATAGCAGGCAGGCAGATGAAGATGCGAGAGGGTCTTTGGTATAGCAGTCCAGTGCCAGTTTATTCACCTTAACACCAGGGGAACCAGAGATCAAATGCCCAGAACACTGGAATGACCAAGGTTCAAATACCGGGAAGAAAAGGGGCAGAGAGAGCATCAGGGTCCAATGGGCCGAGGGCATGGGGTGGAGCAAAGGCGGGGCTAAGGTGGAGCTCCCAACGAGGAGCCAATGGGAATGTAGGGGTGGAGAAACGAGGACATGGGGAGAAGAACTTTCTAGGCACGAGCCATAGAAGGGAAAAAGGGACAGGGAAAGCCAACAGGCTAACTTGGGGTACATAGAACTGAGGAACATTACATACTGTGGCAAAGCATCATGGGGGCAGGCTTTTTTCTATGCTTAGTATTATGCTTCAGGGGCTTCCTTCCAGGACATTACAATAGTGAGTTCCTGGGTCTCCACACCGATCCAGACTACACCAGAGCAGGGTGAAGCCCCTGATCACCTGCAATACATTGATGACATCATTGTGTGGGGCAACACAGTGAAAATAGCAAGATGCATTGTCGCAGACTCAAGGGATGTGTTCAATAGGAAAACAGCTATGTCCCTACCAGCTAACAGGAAAGAAACACAAGCTTTCCTAGGCCTTTGTGTGATTCTGAAAAATGCATATCTGGGTTATAATCAGCCTGTGAGCCCTCTTGAGCAAGTGACCTGAAAGAAGAACCATTTTGACTGGGGTCCTGAGCAACGACAGACCTTTGAACAGATCAAACAGGAGATAGGTTGCACAGTAGCTCTTGGGCCTCTTCATACAGGACCAGCTATGCAATATGTGGTCTACACTCCAGATAAGGAGCGTTACCTCACCTGGAGCCTCTGGCAGAGAGCACCAGGAGAAACCTGAGGTCAACCTGTAGAGTTTTGGAGCCAGGGGTATAGAGGATTCGAGGCCTGCTACATCCCAACTAAAAAAGGACATACCAGCAGTATATGAAGGAGTTCAAGACACTTCAGAAAGTTGTTGGTACAACTGTGCTACAATTGCTTGTGCTACACTATATGTTCAAAGGAGACGTCTCATCTACACATGCAACTGACACTAAGTAAGAGGGTAAATGGGTAGTGTTGATCACACAACAAGCTTGACTGGGAAAACCCAACCCCCAGGAATCCCAGAAGAGATCATGAACTGGCCATAAGGCAAAGATTTTGGAGCATTACCTGAGGAGGTGGCTCATGTCCAAGAGGCACCACCAGACAATAAGTTATCAGAAGATGAAAGATGCTATACTCTGCTTACTAATGGATCTTGTGTTGAAGGAAACCATCAGAAGTGGAAAGCTGCTGTGTGGAGTCCTGCATGACAAGTCATTGAAGACACTGAAGGAGAAGGTGATCAGTGTGGTTAGCAGAAGTGAAAGCTATCCAACTAGCCCTAGAGATTGCTGAAGGAGAAAAGTGGCCTGTACTCTATTTCTACACTGACTCCTGGATGGTGGCTAATGCCCTATGGGGATGGCTGCAGCAATGGAAGAGCAATTGGCAGCACAGGGATAAACCCACGTGGGCTGGTGCATTGTGGCAGGACATCGCTGCAGAGGTAGAAAACATGGCTCTAAAGGTACGTCATGTAGATGCTCACACACCCAAAAGCTGAGCCACTGAAGAACATCAAAACAACAAACAGGCTGCCAAAATTGAAGTGACTCAGATGGACCTGGACTGAGAGCATATGGGTGAGCTATTTGTAACCTGATGGGCCCATGAAACATCAGGGCATCTAAGGGGATGCAACATGTGGATGGGCTTGTGATCAAAGTGTGGAGCTGACCGTGAAGGCTCATGAATGTGAAATGTCCTGCAATCAAGTGAGCCACATGAGTAAAGTCTCCCTGGAATAGAGGGCAGCGGCTGGGTTTCCTATATGGTGAGACCTGGCAAATTGACTACATTGGGCCACTGCCATNCCCCTGACTAACAGGGGGTCAGGTTGTATCTGACATCTGTCAGTTTAAACCAGTATTTTCTCCTGCCTTGTTTTATATATATATATATATATGTGTGTGTGTGTGTGTGTGTATATAATCATTAGTAAAGAACTGTTATTCCCATTTCCCATATCTCTGCCTGAAAGCCCTTGATTTCAAAATTATAATAATTTGGAGGGGAGGGGGTTGCATTTTCTATTCCAAAGGAGGTTTCTGCCTTCCTTAGCAGACACCTGTCTTTCAAACCAAGACACATGAACACACCAAGGCAAGAGCTACATACTCACCATGGTGGAAGTACCTCCAGTGGCTGAAAACATACCCTATAAACCATGCCACTGCCCAAAATACCATCCTGGACCTTTAAAAGCAAATTTTGTGGTGACATGATATACCCAATATAATTGAGTAAGACAACGGGATTAATTTTCAAAATAATCTCATAAACTCCTGGGCCAAGAAACATGGTATTGATTAAGTGCATCACATCCCCTGTCACTCACAAGCCCCCAGAAAGACTGAGAGATATGATGGACTGTTAAAGGGTATGTTGAGAGCATTGGGAAATGGGGCAGGAAAGCACTGGGATATAAATTTAGCAGAAGCTAAGAACTTGGCTGGTTAACACTGGAGAATTTGCTAACTAGCCTGGGGCTGCCCAAACAGAAGCACCTACATACTGTGGGAGGAGATAAGGTCCCTGTAGTGCATGGACATAAGGAAATGTCTAGGGGAAGACAGTGTGGGTTGATCCTCCTTTAGGAAAAGACAAACCCATTTGTGGGATTGTCTTTGCCCAAGGACCAGGGTGTACTTGGTGTGTAATGTGAAAGAATGGGGAGATCCAGTGTGTACCACAAGGAGATTTTAACTTGGGGAAAATAATCTGTGATGACACTATGCTGTAGGAAGTAATATAGCAGGAACTACCTGAACCAACAAAAAGTAATCTTCACAAGGAACCTGGTGAGTGCAGCAATGACCCAAACCAAGCTGGTGTTGGTGCCCAAAAATAGAACACTTTGCTTCTCCTGTCCTGAGCAACCATCTTGACAGATGGGGCCCAAGTAATAGCCAGTTCTTATGAATATTTTATTCTCTACTTCCCATCAGCAGCCAGTATCCAGCCACTTACTGGGAAGTGGGGCCTAAGTATGAATAGCAGATGCTTAGGAAGAGAAATGCCTTAATAACAACTGCCCCCTGCTCCTCCTTCTTTCTCTCAGCTCTTATTGCTGAACACAATGTCATGATATGGAATATCCCTTTGGTCAGTTTGGGTCAGCTCAAATAATTTGATACATTTACATATCTTCTAACCATCTGATTGTATATGTTTCTCATTCCTGAAATCCCCTCTTATAAATACAACTGACCAAAATTACCCAAGCTGGGTTGGTTTTTTCTCTTTGCCTCTGTGCATGCCTTTTCTTTCTTTATTGAACTGCCTTTATTTTGACCCATGAGTTTTTCATCTTATTTTCTCCCCATCTTAGTGAGGATGAGGAGGGATAGAATGGCTTGGTGGGCACCTGGCAGCCAGCCAAAGTCAACCCACCACAATGTTGAACAGACTAGGGCCTAGTAACAATTCCTGGGGGACCCTACCTGTGACAGGCTGCCAGCCTGAGTAAAAACCACTGACTACCACCCTCAGTGCAATCTGTTAGCCAATTTCCTACCCACCTTGCAGACCACCCATCCAATCTGTGGCTTGCCAACTTGGCCAGGAGAAGGCTGTGGGTAACCGTGTTGAATGCTTTGCTGAAGTCTAGGTAAACAGCATCCACTGTTCTCCCCATGTCAATAAAAGATGTTATTTTGCTGTAGAAGGTGATCAGGTTAGTCTGGTAAGATCTGCCCTTGGCAAATCTGTGCTGGCTTTTTCCAGTCACCTACTTCATTTGATTTATAATAGTTTCTAGGAGGACTCATTCCATTACTTTCCCAGGTGTGAGAGACTGGAAGGATTGCTTGCTTTAAACATTTCAGGTGCATGTGTGTGCAGGAAGGGGCAAGTCAGGTCTTACTCTTGGTGAGGCAATGCCCTGCTCCATACACCCCACCTCCCCAGGCCTGTATCCCAGCCCCCACAGTGGCTGCTAATCACTGGCACACCAGAGGCAATGCTCCACACCCTGCCTCTGGAGCCCCTAACCCAGCTCCTAAGTGATGAGATGACTGGGAGTCCCACCTGGGGGAAGGGTTCAGGAAAGCCAAAGGGTATTTAACCTGAGACATGAGGCAAGCATGTCTTGACTCTACCTCCTCTTTGAATTTCTATCAGCTGAACACTGCTGGAACCAAGAGTGGTAGCTATGTTTGTTCTTTTCTATATCTTTCCTCTTTCTCTTTCTTCTTCTAATTCCCTCTCCTCAGGATTTTGAGTAACTTAAAATCAAATGGGCTTGGAGTTTGCTAAGTTAATACTTTGAGAAGTTTTATGTTGATTGAATGCTGCTCTAAACATTTTGCCAAAGTTGTCTGATTTTCTGAGGTTGCCAGTAAAGTTTTTTGTTGTTTTGGTCTCTTGAGAATATCTTGTCGGTATTTCTCCTGTGCATCTAATTCAGAGTACATGAACAACCATAAGCCCTTTAAGGTGTCTCATCAAGCAAGGTTTTTGGGGCCTTACACCAGGGATTGGAGCAAGACTAATGGGCCTGTAGTTTCCTGGGTCCTCTTTTGGGGCCCTTCTTGTAGATGGGTATGACATTTGCCCTCTTCCAGTCATCAAGGACATCCCTTGATCTCCACGACTTTTCAAAGATTTTGGACAGTGACCTTGCAAATATGTCAGCCACTCCTTCTATAACCCCGGGATGGATTCCACCCAGGCCCATAGATTTATGTGAGTTGAGCCCTTGCAAGAGGTCACAGACCAACCCTTCCTCCACTACTCGTGGGCTGACACGTGTTGTAGCTACTTGATCCTGTGATCTGGGGTCCAGCTACACCAGTAAAGACAGGCAAAGAAGGCATTGAGAACGTCTGCCTTGTCAGCATTATTAGTGACTAGTTTGCCTGCCCTGTTTAGCAATGGGCCTTTGTCTTCCCTGTGCTTCTGCTTACTGCTCACATACTTGAAGAACCCTTTCTTGTTGTTCTTGACATCTCTGGTCAATTTCAATTCTAGCTGAGCCTTAGCTTATGTGATGGCATCTCTGCATGTCCTAGCAAGGTTCTTGAAGTCCTCAATAGCTATTTTGCTGCCTTTCCATAGCTGATACGCTTCTTTTTTGCCCTTAAGTACATCTAAAAGCTCATTGTTAAGCCAGGAGGGCATCTTGTTCTGCCTTCTTCCTTTCTCTTTGTAGGGGATGGATTGTTCTTGTGCTTCCAGGAAACTGTTCTTGAACAACTACTAGCGCTCACAGGCTCCATTGCCTTCCATGGATACTTCCTATGGAATCCCTCACAGCTGGGCTCTCAGAGTACTGAAGATAGCTTTTCTAAAATCCAGGGTCTTTGTCCTACTACTGTTTTTCAGCATGCTAGACAGGATATTAAATTCCACAATGTTGTGGTTGCTACATCCAAAGCTACCATTGGCAGTTATCTTGTCAAGTAAGTCTTCTCAGTTTGAGGGCAGGAAATCCATCAATGAACTGCTCCTAGTTGGCATGTCTAGTGTCTGTGGCAGGAAGCAATCCTCAGTGCATTCTGAGAACCTGATGGTCAACTTGTGCCCCACTGTTGTTGTGATGGCTGGGTAGTTGAAGCCACCCATGAGGACCAGGTTCTGTTGGCCTGAGAATTCCTCGAGTGGCCAAAGTAAGGTTTTGTCAGCCTCATCACCCTGATTGTGAGGTTGGTAATGGATACATACCATAAGATCCCCTTGGTAACAATCCCTCCAATCCTGATTCAAAGGCATTTGATAGAACTCTTGTGGTCTCCATAATTCACCTCTGTTATAAATGCTCATTGTATTA
>VZTN01017002.1:2199-27294 GCA_013400515.1 Erpornis zantholeuca | reverse complement strand
AAATATGCATTATCAGGTTGTACATATTCTTCAAGAAGTCTTACCAGACAGTTTAGCATTCAAGAAGGGTGGGGCTTTGACTAACAAATGATGGGCATTTATTAGATACTTCAAGATGACTTCACTTTTCAGAAAAGGAAACTACTTTAGACAGGTATCATGGGCAATAACAGGAGGAACAGTTAAGTGTCGGAATGTTCCTCCCTGTGATAAGAGTATTTAAGAAGTTTGGTATGGCATTTTACCCAAAAACTTATATTTGGGATCTTGGATTCCTTAAAATCAGATTTACAGGTAATTGAATGAACTGTAATCACTCCTACCAAGCATCAGACCTTACTTGGAAAAGCTAATGCCAGGTTTTTAAATTGGGATCATTTCTCTTAAACTGTACTGTAAGTGCATTTGCTCTGGTGGGTCTTACATTTCAGGCAGCAGATCAAGTAAGACTGCAGTTTCATGTACATTTCCAATTTGTTCTTGGTATTGTTTGGGCAAGTTTTAAACATTTGGCTATAGCATTTCACTACAAATTAGCCAGAATAATGTAAGGTTTCAATTTGCAGTTTAACCTTGCCAATGTCCCAACTACTTTTGCCTTGCATTTGAACTCTAATTTAAATGCTGATTGTAATGGTATTGTTGTAATTAGCAGAACAGTTCTGCAGGAACACTGCCTATTAGATAGCAAAAGCATATCAAGATGTGGTTAAGCACAAAAAAACAGTGCTTGAGAGCAAGCTCTATACTACTCTGTACCTTGACATACTGCTTGAGGTGATTGTGTATGCATTCAGATATGTTGGTTAAAGGAACTTAAATAGTGAGCCCTGTTTATTTGGCCAAACTGTTTATAGTTTTGGATTTATTAGCTGCCACGCCTCTCAGCCCCCTCTTACTCCTCCTCAATCTTTTTGGCTTGAAATGACTCTGTTTTGGCACATTCTATAAGGCAACATTTCACTTTTCTAGAAAACTCCCCTGCTAGAAAAGTAACACAAAACCCCAGGAAACTTACCTAGTCTCCAGTTTCACTACCAACTCAAAACAGCCACAGTTCACTCAAAGCCAACTGAATCTCTGCCCAGTTCCAAGCGAGCAGGGACAAACTCAGGCATTCATATCAACTTTTGACACACTTTGGTATACAGAAAGCCTGCTTTGACAGAACTTCAACAGTAGAACCAAGAGCCCAAACATCCAACAAGAGGCTGCAAAGACATGAGGACAGGGGTGAAAAGGAAGAGAAGTGTCATCAAAAGAACAGGAATTATGCATATATTTGCATTCACCCAGAAAGAACACCTATAGGTTTTCATTTCTGATACTGGGTTCATAGACTTCTAATGTTAAAGAGAAAAATTAAAGAAAAATAGTAAAGAACTGAATGGTAAAGATGTCTCAACAGGTATCAGATGAAATAAGGGATCAAGAAAATCTGGGTAAGAAAAATATGCATCTCTTTTCAGCAATAGACTTTTGCCACAACACCTAGCTCACTGCCCCAGAAGGCTACACAAATGGCTCAAAAGCTTCAGTGGAACTCTGATATACCAAACATAGCTACCTACCTATTTATGTGAATTGTAGTACACAGAAAGGATGTCTCATTACAAACTAGTTTTCTGAGGTTTTTATCTCTCTCTTTAAAAAAATCAGGATTGCACTTACCTGAATCTCAGTTTGAGCTGATTCTCTATCAGGAACCATTTAAAATACAAAAAGTGTTCAGTAGCAAAGAATCTGCTCCATCTTCCCAAATTTTTCATATTGTCCATCACAGTCCACAGTGCAAGAATTTCTCCTCTTAAATTCATTGAATAAATTAAGAATTACTCCCAAAAGATACCATGTGTTTTGAAAGAACATGATTATGAAGCTAAAAGAAATTAAATTAATTACAGCCTCCCTGAGAGTATCCTATAACAAGTACTTTGTTCCCTCACTTGTAAGGTGAAATGAGAGGCACACAGCCCAAATAAATTTGTGTTCAAGAAATGTCACTTAATACATTCCCATGAAGAGCAGAGATAAATGTTTTCTGATACAGAGATCAATTTTTTCTGGAAAAATAATTTTTTCTCTCTAGAAGCTTCAGTGGCCAGGCACAAACACAGCCTGATCAACCAAGCCATTATCTTGCACAGGGTATAGTAGCACTTTTACATGAGCAATTAAAGCGTGACATATTTTCACATAGTTGCCCCACAAGAGGATTTAATGGAGGGAACGGTTCCTAATGAAGGTAATTGTTCCCATCAGGCTATATGCCCTGCTGCTCTGAGTCATAGAATCATTTAGGTTAGAAAATACCCTCAAGATGATCAAGTCCAACTGTAAGCCCTGCACCATCGAGTCCAGCAGAAGCACTACAAAACCCCAATAAAACAGGGAGGAGGATACAACTATGAGAGGGAGGGCTTTTCTAGTACACACCTAAGCTGCAGAAGAAATGCCTCTTGTGTCGAGATGCCTACAAACAGGCACTGGCAAAACAAACGCACTTGAACTCCACACTAAACATACATTTCAGTATACTCTAGAATTTTCAGAGTACTGCAAAAGGAGAAACAAAGCAAAATACTTACACTTTGAAGGTCTCTAGAAGTCAACTAACAGCAGATAAAATGTTAACTTCTTTAAAATACAGCAGTTGGCTTCACCATATTTTTGCAAAACTCAAAATACTAAGATTTAATGGGATATATTCAGAGGTACTTCAGCACTGAGCCCCTCTGCTAAAATAGTGTTTTGCTTCAGACCTAATCCTTCAATTTGATTTTACAGAAACCAAGAAATAAATTCGAACTTATACATTGAGCTCATACATGAGCTCTCAATTTAAATCTGCCTCTGGATTACATCTTAATGGCTCTATACATGAAGTGCAAATGGTATTGATTTTTTCTTTGAAAAACAGTCAGTCAAGTTAATACAAAGCGTCCAGCTTGGACATAACATTCCATGCTTTCCAGGTAAGTGTTGGAAGAAAATTCCCTGATCAAGGTAAGCCCATACAAAAACGGTCATTCAGTCTAATCTTCTAAATCAAGTTTCAGACAATAATATTCCAGCTGTGACTGTGTCTAGAAAATTGCATTTAAATGGCCCACAAAAATCCATTTAGTCTTTCACTTGCCAGAAGAGCAATGGGGGGTAGTAAAAACTCATGTGTTCTCAAGTTTCTAACCGTAATTGATTGATAGGGTAAAGAATTGCAGAAAACATCCAAGACTGGAAAAGAAGTAAAAGGTAGTGTATATTCAAACCTAAAGAAAGCTATCCCCAGAAGTGGAAGCAGTGTGGAGGCATCAGCATGCATGCACACCCACAGGCTACCACCTTCCTTCTGAGCCAAGCTGTAGCCAAACAAACAGGTCTCTCCAGCCTGTGATTTACACTGAGGACCAGAGACCTGGGTTTTGCCACCTTTCCTTCACTGAAGTACACAAAGTGAGAGCCACTGGACACCACTTTCATCACCAATACAGCCTCACCTTTGCATCCCTCTCATGTGCATCACTGGTATCTCAAAGTTTGAATTTAGGAAGCTGCATGGCCTGCCAGGTACTGTCTGCTTTCCTCTATGCAACAAAACCAGAATAGCAGTTACCTCTCCAAAGCATCACTGAGTGAAGCTTGTTTGGCTAAGGATAACAACACACACTGTCCTTCTCTGGGGGAAGATGTGCACTTCACCCAGACATACTCAATAGCATGACCAACATTTTGTCTCTTTGAAACATAAAATATTCCACAACTCTACAAATGCTCTAAACCCACAATGTGAGGGAGGGCATTATTTTGCACCATTATTTTGGCCATAACTGCACCATCCATGCCCATCAAAAGAGTTGAATGATGTTCCCTTTACAGCATATCCAGGAGTGGAACAACACAAGCCATTTCAAGCATCTTGTTTCCCATTTTGGTACCCATTCTGTAGAGAAACATCACAGCTCTGAAACTTGACAGCTAGCGTGGTTACAGTCATCAGGATGAAGAGTGTGGTTTGATTGCTTAAACTGATGGCAACACCTGTTATCTGATACTTCCTGAGGTGGTTTGCTCTTCCAAGCAAGAGTCCTGCTTGACATCTTTCAGCAGTTCTTGGGAATCTGTACTTGCCTAAGTAGTAATTTACACAATTGCATCTCTGCTGTACAGCACCAGAGCTAGGATGGATCAGTCCCACAAATTTCCTTTCTAGTTGTTTCAAGGCTTTCCCTTGATTCAGCCTCAACAAGTGTTGTGTCACCTGTTTTATAGAAAGAGAGGACAAGCTGTGCAGAACTAGAAAGAATTCTGTTTATTAAGAATTCTGTCTGTTTAAAAAGCTGAAAGCAGAGGCTGTGAAAGGCCTTCAGCCCCAAATGAATATTATGCTCATTACAGAGCTGGGCACTCAGGAATTCAGCTGGCAATAGAAATTCAGAGGATGCAAAGAAGCCATCTGCCACATGCCCCATCAGGACCATTTCTCGTGGCAATGAAGGTGAAGAAGAATTCACCTGCAATGTTCCCTAGTCCTTCCCACACCAAACCTAGATGCACACAGCTTGCCACACAACACATGGCTCATTCATAGGACAGCACATGGTGCTCTGAATTTACAATATAGGCAGAATTAGAGCATCCTGTCCCTGCAGTAAAGTCTCCAATGAAAAGAAAGATAAATGTACCACCCTCTGTGCTGGGCAGATCCTACTGTACCATGGCAAACAAATACTAGAGTAGATAAATTTAACTAACAGTTAAAAAAGTGTTACGCAAACGCCCCAAAATAAGTGCCACTGCTTGTACAGCATCTAACACAATCAGACTCCTGCTCTTAGCTGGCCCCTAGACATTATAACTGAACAGTACAAAAACATTCAGCCTTCTTTAAGCACAGAACTCAAGTCATCTTGTGGAAGGTAAGAGTCTTTATTGTCAGCTGAATCCTCCTTCAGCATAAGCCTACTGTTCATGGGGAAAAGAGGCAGCATTAGTAAAAAGTCCAGACACATAAGTGGATAAATGTGCCTTCCAGTAACAGCACCACTTCCAACAGATCCTGTTTTGCCCCAGCTGATTCCATGCCTCTGGTCTCACTTTCCTTTGCATAATTCTTACTCTCCCTGGTTATTACATTCAAAATATCTGCCAGATTATGCAGCAATCCACATTAAGGTAATTTATATTCAACTGATCCACATTAGCAATTCCTCAGGAGAAAAAAATGGTAGGAAAGTAGTAATAGCAGAGGCTAAGGAAGAAGCTACTTCTGAATCTGTTGTCAGTGTTTATCAAATCAACTATTCCAGGGCATAGAAAAATTAGGCTAACATCTGAGATTGCCTCCAAGTATAGAATACACAATTACACTGCTCTGAACTCAGATTCTGCATGTGAACTCATGAAAACATATTTTTACTACAGCATCTGCTGGCCTACGTTTAAACCTCCCTCACTAATGAATTAATCAGCTGCAAACTAGTGGTGAAGATTTCAGGGTCAACAATAGTATTCACTGGCTCTATAATGAGTTAAATTAAGAACATAAATCTTTGGGATTATTAAAGGATTATTTTGCATTATCTTATTTGAATCCAAGGGAAAAAAATGCTTTACAAGACTGAAGTAGAAAAGAAATTAAGAGCAATTTTTTTAAGTACTGACTTCAGAGTTTCCACTATTCTTTTGTGGTTTCTTTTCTTTTTCACTCCTGGCTGTCATACAGAGCATACATTTCCTAAATTTACTTTGTGTCCTGGTAATTCACCTCTTTCAGGTACTTCAAAACTTTTGAATCTAAGGTTTACAGAAATTTGAAGTCTACTGTTCAACTTAATGTTTTTAGCCATTTATTTGCTTATCATTAAATTTATTGGCACAGATTCTAAACCAGTATCTCTCATGATTCATAGGTGCCAGATATTAATTCTTGGTGAGGGATTATGCATGTCCAACAAGAGAACTTTTGTGATTTATGTGGTCATTTATTACTTACACTAACTGCTTTTATTGAACAGATTCTACAGTCATAGTCAGACTTGCCAAACTAGAACTATTCAAAAGTCTGATTTTTTTTAACCATAAGAAATAAAGCAAGACTGTGAGCAATCAGAGCTTGTAACCTAATTTATAGTAACAGAAGTGTAAGAAATCAGAATTATTATTTGATTACTACCAAGTATAAACAAATCATTATGACAGAATTAAACAGAAATACTAGTTAAGGCATATAAATGTAGACTTTTTAAAAATCCTTTTAGCTTACATCATTAAACTATATATAGTTATTTCCTCTCAGCCTTCAAAGACACAATTGTAAAATAGGGCAAATAGACTTCCATTTAACAGAGCACACCTACTCACATGTAAGAAGTCAGAAAGAAAGAATCAGCATTTCTCTGTTCATAGGCCAGTTAGTACAACATTGTACTAGTACTGACAGATAGACATCTCCTTCTCCTGGACAGTAAAAATCTAGCCCTAGGTTGATTGCATACTCCAGTAATTGTAGTGAGGTGTATTGACCTAATTAAATCTGTGTCAGTTCTTCATGTCCACAGCTAGACTTTTGAAAAACTCATCTCAAACAACTCACATTTTTGTGGTGTTCACAGTATGAAAAGAAAGATGCTGATATTTGACCTAGTATGTATTTCAAAAAGCTTCCATCAAGCATATCCTTCAAATATAACTGCAAAATCAGATCATATAAAACCTTAAGTATAAAAACCTTTGTTGTAAAAGTGGCACACAAAATTACTGCTAACCCTCTACCTTTGGGTTCTGCAGAAGTATCTTAAATCCTTTGTCACAAACTTAAATCAGAAACTACCACAGGTAGAAGTGAAAACTGCTTCAAGGAAGATCTGTTCTTGAATATCTAGCAGACCAATGCTACTGCACACAGAAGGAATGAGGAGGAGGGGTTCCTCTTCTGAAAACTGCAAGGATCCTGCTCGGGGGCCTGACCTGGGTAATGAGCACCAGCTGCCTACCTTCACTGGTAGCTGCATTCTTCTGGGCTTTGGTGGGTGTGTGATCCGTACTTGAACTCACGTCGGATGAGATGCTTGAGCTGCCCTTGCCTGCAAAAGGAGAAAGAGGTGGAGAGGGAGGGAGAGAGAGAGAGAACAAACGTGAGGATTGACTCTGAAACAGAAAGATCTTCAATATCTGAGCCTGGAACAATTCCAGGAAGCTTTAAACTAAGTTTAAAGCAGCTGATGTTCATTTTGTACACTCCAGGGTAGGAGTTAACTGCACTGTAACTTCTAGCATGTGCATCTTCACATGTATTAAGGCTGCAAATAGCCTCCTGCACCACAGGGCCTCTCATTACACATTTGCTAAGCTCCATTCTAAATGAAATGTTTGTGATTAACAACATTAGGGGAACTTAAATGTTCAGTTTACTCATTCAAATACCTCTAACACAGATCAGGATAAATGGTTAAATTCAAAATATGTTAAATGAGTTTAGATTTCTGTTTTATATGTTCACATCATGTATTCAAGTCACTTGGCCATGTGAAAATGAAAGCGAGGTATCTGTTTTCTCCCTCACTGTGCTCACTGCATGATGTAATGCACCATTTCAAAACTACCTTCTCACTAATGGTGGAGGGTTTTTAACTGTAAATCATACCCTATGGATGTTCCTTCTCTTATTTTCTCTCTTAAAAGCTTTTCCTGAATTTCCTACCTCAATGTCTTCAGACCTATATGTGAAATGTCAAACTCTAGATACAAGTTACAAACAAAAGAAATCCAAACACACCTTAAAAATTAACCCAGATAGATACTACAGAAGATCAGAGTTGTCTAAACCAAAGCTTTTTGTTTACCTGTGAGGATCTAAGAAGGGGTCACTTCTGTTTCCCTCCACTCAGTCTACTCAATCTCAGTAATTACTAAGAAAGAATACATTCTACTCTGCAGCAGGAGCCAGACCAACCACCCAATGAGCAGTAAGTGAGTGCATTTCTAGAGAGAGGAAATGCAGTGAATACTGGTACATTTTAAGAAGTTACCTATCCCCACAAACACTGCATCATTGAAGCCTTTAAGGCCTGTGTTATTTTTTTTGACCAAAATTAGGCTGTATGCAGAAAGCTAGCTGACACCAAGTTTCTGTCACTTGAGTAAACCTATAATCACAGGAATGTTAGCAAGAGACTTTTCTGATCTGTTATTTCAATCAAGCATTCCTTGGGGTTCTGGGTTACAGTATGCCTGGTTTTCATAACATTTAGATGTAAGGGAGAGGTCTGCTTTTTAAAGGTGCCACAAACAGAACAAGGATTTAAGTTTTAATGTGAAACGACTGGAGAATGTGCAAATGTAGGTTGCTTCACAACCAAGGTACTGCCACTTAATCTGTCAGCCAGCCCTAGAGAATCATTCTCCACAGAAAGTTGCTTAAGTTAACATGCTTAGATTTGAGGGATAATTATGAATTGAACTGGAGTGAAAGGATATTAAAATAGCAAGAATGAAATAAAAAAATAAATGGCTAAAGCTAGTATTTAGGCAGGGTGAAAAGGAAGAAAAAAGTGTATTTTCAGTAATCCACTAACTGGTTTTTAAATTCCTTTAAGAAGTTAAGAAAAACCAAGAAGCAGCATTTCCAGAATATCATTTCAATTGCTCTCAAGCTGAGACATGAGTTGGAGTAATGGACTGTGGTCTTTATAGAAATACTGCCCCAAAACCAACTCTCCAGCTAAGGCAACAAGGTTTGTGGTAGAAGAAAGGCAGAAGAGAAAAGGGAAGGATAGATGTCAAATGCTGTTTCCCAGGAAGAGGCCAAAGAACATGAAACACCTGCAGCAGCTGATAATGAAATCATTACTGACATGAAAGGTATTTAGGTAATGCCACTACCAGCAACTCCTTATGTATCAAAAACTCCAACAGCAGAGGCAGGAAATAAAATTCCAAGGAGTATCAGCACTCCTTAAGAGATTAATAGAAAGAAAACAAAACTAAACAGAGTAACTGGAAAAATATTTCCTCAAAGCAAATAAACAGGATTTCCTCTAAAAAATAACTTACTTTTTTTGGGGTGGGAGGAGAGAAGAAGGAGAGGAAGTCAGTGATATCAAATAACAGCAGAGTTGTTAGATGGTCATACCTGGCATGGGTTGTTTTCACAAGGTGAATGCTTCCCAGGCTTCATACCTCCCCATTACCAATAGTAGTTCTATTTACCCCAAATACAAGCCCACCTCAAAGAGCATAACCAAAATATTTCACCCACTGTAAGCTACTAATTGTCAGTACACCTAGTAGCAACATATTTACAACCTCTACAGAAACTGTGAAATGCTTGATGTAAGTGTAGGTATTTATCATTTAAATCTACTTGGACTTTAAAACATTTCAACATCTTGCAAGAATTTAAAACTAAAAATTAAGGAAAAAAAAATCTATAGTTACTGCTTTGATTGGATACAGTTCTACCTGTTACTATATTTTTTGATAAGAGTCTTCTCTTACTGTATAAAGCCCCAAAACTAGCCTTTTTCCTTATTGCCTACTCTGAAACTCTCCATTCTGATGAGGAGGAAGCAGGAGATACTTTCTAGTAATTTTAAGTGTGTTTCAAATAGAATAGCCTATATATCTATATATCTTTTGGTTTTTCCAGTGCAAGTAGACTAGATTTGGCTACTGCAGATTCATGCACACATGCCAGAGCTAAAACATAACAGTTTTTAAGTATTCTCCAAAGAGGAAAGGATAGGAGAACAGCAGCTGTTCAGCCTGGAGATTGTAGTTGGCCTCTTCTCCCAAGAATAAGAAGTGACAGACAAGAGGAAACAGCATCAAGTTGTGCCAGGGGAGGTTTAGATTCGATACTAGGAAAAATTTCTGCACTGAAAGGGTGTTCAGGCATTGGAACAGGCTGCTCAGAGAAGTGGTTGAGTCACCATCCCTGGTGGTATTTAAAAGACATGTAGATGTGGCGTTTAGGGACATGTTTAGTGATGGACTTGGCAGCGCTGGGCTCACAGTTGGACTTGATTGTAAGGGTCTTTTCCAACCTAAATGATTACATGGAATATTAGAATCACAGAAATTCAGAGACTGCCGATTTCCCTAATGCCACAGGGAAACTTAAAGCACAGTATAACACTGGTTTCCAGAGATCAGTTCCTCTCCAATTCAAAAAGTGCACTGAGAAAGTCATTGCACATAAATACACCCTGACAAGAGTCCTAATGCAATGACAACTAGAAGGATCAAACAGAGGGCAATATTGCAAAGACTACAACAGTAATGACTGTATTTGATACTCTGCTTAAACAAATTAAAGGCCTTCCAAAAGCTTCCCTAACATGACTTGCAATCATCTAGAGTTTCCTTCATACAGTCAACAGTTCTTTATTTCTAAACCAGAAGTTGCAGTCCAAAAGAAAGGAAACTGCACTATGGTAGTAGATAGGTATGGTAGAAGAAATCTATTTTCCTAGAATACACCGTAATTCACTAGCAGTGAAGGTAGCATGTACTTCACAACACCTGCAAAGAATCACACAGCTACACAGTTGCAATTCAAATCATGTCTCTGACCTGCTTCTGAAGAAGCAAAAGGGTAGATTTTTTTTTTCCATTTACTAGTGCCAAAATTTTACAATAGTTGTAGGAACAAGATTCCAGCCATCTAACCTAGTACACTACTTCCTACAGATTACATTTTGATCCTGCTGGAAAGAAACCTAGAATTAGGTAAGCACATAATATAACAGATGCTTCTCCTGAACAGCGTCCCTGTCTTCAGGTCTTTGGAGTCCATGGAAGTTTTTCAGCCATAGATGTCTTTCTATTCAGTAGCCCTACAGCCTTTTTAAATTTATCTTGTCTCTTTTTGAATCATGACTATTAAAACAATGTGTTTAATTTTCTTTTTAGTGTCACAGATGGCTATATTGACTACAACAGTTTATTGTTCAAACTATCTTCAGTTTTGCAAACTTTGTGTTCTGCCAGTCACACTCACTGCTGAGAAGTGTCAAAGACATCACAAGTCAGCCAGGACAGAATCAATGCAATTTAAACTTACCTGGGAAAGCAGAGTTTCTAACTTTATGACACTGAAAAACTGTTTTTGGAAACACGTGTGCAAAGCCTGTCCTAGTCCAAACAGCAGTGAGTCCCCTTCACTTGCTCTGGAACAATTTCACCAGGTTTTTTTGCAGCACATTTGCCTTGGATTCTGGATCCATATTTCACACATCCTTCTAAGATCTCATAAAGACAGGCTGACCTGACCACTGTTACTTATGTGTCACTCTGGAAAGTAACAGCAGTATTTCTCTTGACACCAAGTTCTTATGTGATGACACCTTTCTTCAGCATTTGCCTTGGATTCTGGATGGAATTAAATGGATAGTAGGGCCAAACCCACTGCTTGCCATGCTGAAGTGAAACATTAGACAAAATGCCAAAGCAGAAGAACAAAGTAATCATTTAGGAAAAGAGAGCAGAAAGCAATTAAGCCCAGAATATCCATTAATCTTCCTAACTGTCCAAAAGTGTTATAGTACAATGACTTTCATGTAAAAAAATCTGAAAATTTTGTTTACTTAAGCCATCAATTCTTATCCAAATGACATTATTCAAATTAAACCTCTCAACATGAAAGTGCATATGTGCATGGTTTTCCTACCAGATGATCATTACTTTCTCTTTTATATCTTCAGACGAGTTTTTTTAAAATCGAATACATGCCAACCACATCAAGAAGAGATCCAGAAAAAAAACCAATCCAAACCTCAAAGCATCAGGGATCATTCAAGAGGAAAGAAAAATCTCTTTTCTCTTCTCTCGTTTCCATGACACACATTATGCTGGTCCAAGTCACCAAAACCTCAAGTGTATCTCTTTACAATCTGCATCTCCTAAGACTGCAGACTCCTAGAATGTTTCCAAGTATTCCCATGGGAATCAGCAGCCTAGTGCAGTACTTTGGCCTTGCGGATATACAACATCCTTTAAAGATGCAATATATCAATTCATTTATCCAAAGTAAAAGAAAAGTTGGACTGCACACTTTGGACAATCATTCTCCTTGAACTTTACATTTGTACCAATGGAAATTATCTTTCATAAAACTGGTTTCCATCTATTAATGCTTAAGGGCTGAGCAAACTACCACTGTAGTAACACTACAGTTACCTACACTGTAGGTAACACTAAAGTTACCTACCTACAAGCACTGTTACTCACTGAACTGCTTTCAGGATGAAATATGTTCATTTACAAATTCACATTGAGCTTCCGCCCTAAAATCTTAGGAGTATGGCTCTTAAGCTTGCTCTCTTTTTTTCCAAATTAAAACAATATAACAAGCAGGCTCCAAATTTCATTCCACTCAACATTTGTCAGGATATGATAAAACAAACAGTAATCTGTACAAACTCCAATCCCAAGGAAACTGAATGTTTCACAGGAAGCATGCTGAAATTTGAAGAGTTTGCAGACATGTGCTAACACTGGCACTTCGGGACAATATTTCTTAAAACTTTAACAAGTGGAATCTCCACAAGAAGTTTTACATCACTTTTTAATTTTTAAACCGCAGCTCCAGCTTTTAGGATTGGGAAATTTGGCTGTGAAATTTGGCATAACTTAGCTATGAAATAGTACACTTAGTTCTGCAGCATTTCTGTAAGTCTTAAGCTAAATTTCAACTCAGGTCCCACAAGCCAATTTGGCCAGTTTTGTTCTTCCAGCCAGTGCCCACGTCACCTTCTCAGGTACCACAGCACACGACAAAACCTCCTGCAAATGCCGACAGGCTACACAAACATATCTCTGGTAGGGAATAAGTCACCTTATGTTTTTTACTTCTTTTAGGAATCTGTTCCAAGTGCAGGCACCAGCCAGCTCCATCGGCCCCAGCACAGGGTGGCATCAGCCCCTCAGCCATGGGTGGGTGGGCACCTCGGAGCAGGGAAGCCCTGAGGCACAGCCCCTTGGTGTCACCTTTTTGAGTCAGTCTTACTACCAGACACAAGAAGCCACTTGAAAAGTGAACAACAAAAGCAACAGGCATTATTTAATTCTGATGTAAATATGTCTGGGGAAGTTCTGCAGCTAGCAAGGTACAGTGGTTTATCCACTATACTGCAAAAGCCTTGAAAAACATACAGTAAAGTGCAGGTGTGGGATTGAATTTTTCAGAACCATTTAGCAGAGTGATGTTTACTACTAGCAAGGCAAGACTTCGGAAAGTCTGGATTAAAATTGTGAAGCTTAAGTAAAATTGTTCACATAGGCATAGATTCTCATTGCCATGCTAGAAAGCCTACTGGATTTGTAGTCAGGACATCTTTAACGCTCATGGTGGTGCTAAATAACTCACTATGAGTTCAGAATAGCTAAATGCTTTATTTAATGAAGCCTTCGAGTGGATTCATCTATTCTAATAACTAAAAAGAGGCTGAGCATATATTGCCTCCTCTGTGTAACAGATGGCAATACCTTTTCTAGATAACTTTAGCACCCACTGATGAGGCTGCTTAACCAAGAACTCTTATATGGCACTACTAAGGTCACCCTAAATGTTGAAGACAGTACACGTTTGCCTTATCAAAGGATTTCATGATACAGAGTGACAAACACCACTGCTAGGTTTATTAAAGCAGCAATAATGCATCAAACTACTTTGAGGCCTCTCTTGATACCTGCTAAGCAGCCTGAATGCCAGAAGGTAATGCTTATTTGCAGCCAAACTTTGTACCCACTCCAAGTGTTAAGCTCTACTTTTCAAACACACACTGATAAAAGCCCATGAACTGTTTAGTCTAGGCTGCCTGAGAAGGAAAGAATGCAAGTACTTTTCTTATGTGAACTCAAAGTGAGAAAACAAGATGAGAAATCTTTAACACCCTTTCTTATTACTTAGCAGGACTAGCACGTCTCACAACTAAGTATTGAAATACTATCTTTCACAGAAGTGGCTTAGCCTGTGTTGCAAAACTGGTTCCCACTCTGTAACCTTCTATTTTGCCAAAGCAACAGGGAAACAAAACTTTGGCCTACCTAACAATCAAAGAATTTTCTTATAAACTATTCATTCATTCAATATAGGTCTTTCCATGACAAATTGTTATCCAATCACCACCATGTTTTAAGATAGGCATTTACTCAAGTTACAATGTTCTCAAGTTTATTACCTAACCTTAACTCTACCATTTTAATCCAACAGCTAAAAGTAATTATTAAACCAACACAAGAAACTAATAAACACAATTAAGTCAAAACAAAACCCTTTTTCTAGTTTTATACTTTCTTTGAGAAAGTCACTTCGTTGACAAGATCCCCACTAATTGCTAATTGAAATCTGTTTTTTCCCCACCTCTGTTGTAATTTAAACAAAATGCTAATCCTTTTCATTCAGAAAAGCCAATGGCTATCCAGTTCAATACCAAATATAAATTGGTAGAGTCTTAATTTGCACCTTATTGCATTCAGCATGCCAAAGGGTGGAGGTAGCCTGAGAGGATAAACTCTAGTATAAATTCTGAAGTGGCTGCAAAACCTACCATTGCATTGGAATGCATCAGTTATTTGGTATAAGTCTGAATTTCATTATATAGTTCAGTAGTACAAAATCAAACCCACCAAATACATGTTTGTCTTGCACAGTAATTCCATTAACACTTAAGATCTGTATTTAAATTTTCACAAACCACTAGTCCCAAGATCTAAACAAAAAAATCTAAACTTACACTATCAATTTTACCACTCAGTCAGGTACCTACAGACTGGAGGTGGCTGAAGCAGAAGGAACCCACAGCTGGAGGTGGCTGCTGTGGCAGTGCTGGGGGAGCAGCTTTTTTGGTGTAGTATATAGCAACACCACAAAAACCAACCACACAATATTTCCCAAATTTTGAGCTTGAATATTGACATCTGGTTAAGTCAGAGTTAATGGTAAAGAGTTGAGGAAGGGAAAAACTTTTATCAAGACATCATACAAAGTACTCTGGTATCAGTGTGTGCTGTGAAAGGCAATACAACAATCTTTCACATGACAATACAAATTGGACAGCCTGAGATGACTTCTTTACTTAAAGAAGAACAAAAGAACCTGACAGCTAAGGAAAAGCAGACAAGGATCACTCTACTCTTTTAGATAAGCACAGCCACTTCCAGCTTTTCTTTATGATAGATACAGGGAGGGGGAGAGGGGGAAAGGGAAGTGGCTGACTCAAGGATGCAAGCAGAAGGAGACTTTGCAAAATAGTGGGATTACAAAAATGAAATAAAACAGATTTGTGAAAAAGGCATATAATGATAGAGAGTGATATCTTAAAGGCAACTAAAAGGAGAGAACCTACATACTTGAGAAATATCCCTACTTTTTCCACTGACAATCAAGTTTGGCAAAATTACAAGCCACATACTAGCAGGTTCAGAAATGAAACTCATCAGCACACATAACTAAGTTTAAAACAATTAAGAGTATGAAAGAAGCCATACTTACAAAAGAAATCAAACTAAGGCTTCACACAATACATTTGGCCATCAACTTTAGATTTCTTCTTCTTTCTCTCTGAATTCTATGAAATGCAAAGTTCTAATGTTGCACTAACCACAGATATCTGGCAATGACTGCAAAGGGAAACTTAAAAAAAAAAACCAAACCATGAAACAAAAACAAAGACCCAGTACCTGTCTGACTTTTTTTAAACAGAGTTTTAACAGATCATTTCAATATAATAGAAATTCCATTATTCCTATTGAAAACTCTGTAGTTTCAATTACTTAAATTAATCTTCTAGTCTCCTCTGTACAGAGACTGTGCACATCACTGTAATTTGCTGCTTGAACTGTTCAGTCACTACCTAAACACTGAGAATAAAATTTATCCAAAACAACACAGAGGCTCATCTGTCCCCAGAATATGAGTAGGATTGTAATTCCCCCTAGAAATACCATGCTTTCAGTGCCAATTCAGCACTTTTATTTCTTCTGCACCATTCTCTATATTTCAGCTGTATTTCAAAAAAAACCCCTTCCTTTCAGAGAACATGAAAACATGGCATGGAAACTCTCAGAAGAGTTGAATACAAATGTATCTCCCTCAAGACATTACAATTTCTTCATCTATTATAATGATAGACAAAGACAAAATAACCAAAAAGACAAGGGACACTTTTCAGCTTGCCCTACAACCTTCACCAGGGCCATGTTTTTTACAACTCACACAAGTATTCAGTGGGAGGAGGACATATTAAGGAAAAAACCAAAGGTAACTAATATCTACCCTGTCGATAATTCAGTACTCAATTTTGAAATGTTTTTCATTCGCACACTTAATAGTATGCATGCAACTGCCATAAAGATTGATTGGTTATAGTCTGAGGATTAGAAAAATCCTTCTGAAGTATATCTCAAATATATCTCAGTAAAGATCAGATTGAACTGAGTAATTCTGGAAAAAAAGACATTTAGAAGGCACTGTTTTCAAAAGTGTTTTATCTAATGTCTTTGTGCAAAGACATGCTTCATCCCTCTTTCTTTCCTACAGAACTGACAAGAAGTATTTCTGGTCTTTGGTATAACTCATTCTTGTAGTATTCAGTATTAGCATCTCATTAAAAGAAAAAAAGAATATTGAAAATAGGGTACCTCTCCAGCAGAAGAAAAGAGAGCAGAAACAACAGAAACAGAGGGAGTATGTCAGTGACCACTACACACAAGTTCAAACAATCCCTTGCTCATGATGTTCTTGTCTGGATGGTTTCTGGGAACCAGCAGTGGTGCAGCAGGGCCAGTCTCCAGCTCCCAGTCATCCTGCCCAACACTTACTCTTGCAATGTTCATTAATTCGTGCTAAGTTTCTTTCTCTGAGCCAACTCACTGCCTGTACAGAAGAGAGGGCAGAGGATGTGCTGCTTGCATTAATATTCTGTCATTTGACACCAAATCTTTGCCACACTTACTACAATACCATGTGAGCACTCTTCAAATACTCAAGGAATCATCTCTGCTTCTTGATCACACTTTTGCAGATACTTTTTAATTAATCAGTACTAGTAAAAAACTAACAGACGCTATACCAAAGAAACATGGATCATTTTAGAGAATTTTTCCCAACCAAAAAGAAAAAACAAAACAAAAACCCCAAACAACACTAAAAAAAGCAAAAAACCCCAAATCAAACAAACGAAACCCCCCAAAATTAAAAAACCCAAAACAAACAAAAAAACCCCCACCACAAAATCCACAACCAACCATTCCATCATTATTAAGATTCATAATTACTGAGGTAATTGTTAAAAGTTGAGAGAAAGCACATGAAGTGGTACAATTGCCTATGGCAATGCAACAGCAATTATTACAGAAGAAACAGCTTATTGTACAAAATCTGCTGTCAAGAATCAGACTGTTAACATGAGAAGGAAACTAGAAATCCAAATGGGCATGCCAGATAATCTGAGGCTAATGGTAAACACAGACAAGACTCTGTGGCCAACAGGATAAGGCCCAAGCACACTATCTACGAGATACTTCTGGTTCTCTCCTTGCATAAACTTCCACTCAATTATACATTTTAATGGCTTTTGTATCATCCTGAAACCAGCTAAGCTACCTATGCAGTGTAATGAAAGAAGATGGCCCAACTGGCTCTACTTAAGGATCAGCACCTTACTCCTTATTCCTTCGAAAGATGTGCCTGATGAACCAAACTGAACTGAGCAACGCCAAGGACAGCAGCCTTTTTTGGCAGACCTATCAGGCAAGAGTAGCCAAACATAAGTGAATACTTTGCCACTGAACAATACAACTCAGCTTTTCCCAGTTCTTTTTGTTTCTCTGGTTCGCTTTATTTTGCTGAAAGCAGTCACCACTGTTCCAACTCCTTGACCACAATCTGTCTGACAAGAAACATTCTCAAAGTGTCTTTCAATTGTGGAGCAGAGCTATTCAACAATTTAGCCATTTGGGATTTAGTTTGCTTCTTCCTGCATTTGCTCCAACCTGTCTGATGATTTCTAGCAAGTAAGTTTAATAAAATTTACAATTGCACTAGACCACTTTTGCTAGCAGACAGAGCAAGTCTGGGCTTTTACATGCAGAAGTGGAGCGTGGAGCAGAGTAGTTATGTCCTGGGAACCGACAACAGTTTTGCATTTCCTCCCATTCCCTGCTCTTTGAAAGTCTGTCTAGTGCCATTTGGCACCTTTCATACCCTAGCACTTCCTTAACTACTAAGCATCTACTTTCGTAGTTGTAGGAATAAGCAAGCTGCATTTTACTTCCAGGGAAGCATACAGTTTACAGGAGCCAGAGGGAAACACCTGCACATCTCCGATCTTGGCATGCCCATGGCTGCATATCAGATCAAAACACAGTTGATGTCAAAGAGGCACAGGTGCAAGAAGCTTGCTCCAGTGCTCATTTCCACAATATCCTTTTAAAAGGACAGCTTATCCTTTGCTAACTACACTTAAGAGAGCTGCTAATGACCCATATGATTCTTTTTCTAACACTAAATGCCACCATAAAATTAGAGTTTGAGAAATACACCATGCCATGCCAAGAATCTGACTTACTCCTCTTAAAACTTAGTGTTCAGAAACTATCTGTACTGACAACAGGAGCAAAACTGGTTGTCCAACCCAGCTAGAAGTTTTACTGATTTATCTCATTCTCCATGCTAGTCAGGGGTAAAGTCTATGAGCTATACCATTGTTCTGACACAGAAAGGGCCTTCAGAAGGTTTTGAGATACTCTTCTACCTGTTCACTAGTACTAGACAAATATCTTTAATAAGTCCACTCACAAATAGCAAAAAAGATTTTGAATCTTAGATCTAAAGCATTTTAAAATATTCATAACTATAGAAGAATGTTTACCATAATGGTTTTGGCACACAAAGGAAGAGATGGATGCTGAGCGTGCGTCCAGCGTTCTAGGTCAGACAGAAAGGTCGATCCATCTCCGAGCCCTCCTGACAATGCCAGACAGCAGGCACCTTTCTGGCATGGTTATCCCATCTGACTGAAGAAAAGCACACCTCTCAAGAAGGACTACTACCACACCCTTTCCATTTTCTCTTACCTTAAAAGCATGCAACAACTATTAGTAAATTCCTAGGAAAGGAACTTTTTTCTTTGAAGAACAATCACACAAAGCGATTGATCTGTTACCAGGGTGACTTTTCACAGTGTAAGACTATTTCAAAGGGATAAATCACAGCCTCAGTTGTCATTATCCCACTCCACTAGCTTGCAACAATGCAGAATAACCTTTCTTAAGCACTTTGACAGTCTCCCTTTCCAAAACAGACACCACTGATACACAACACCTTATGGCAAGAACTTGCATTGCGTGCACTGCTCTCTAAAAAAATCAAGACAACAAGAACTATCCATAGGCCATACCTGACGTAAGGGTTGGATTCAGATTTATTCACTTTTTACCACATCCCATCCTGTCAACTGAAAACAAGACAACCAAACAGCTCTTCCTTCACAGCCCGCCATTCCATGTACTCCCTAGCAGCATCCACAGGCACTTTCCCAATGTGCTCTTCAAGCTCATTAAATCTCTTTAAATATACTGCCCTCTTTTAGTCTCTCAGATGAAGTGCTCCATGATTTAAGCAGTCTACTGGTAGGTAAATATCTATCAAGACAACTAGTATTAAATACAAGTTGTTTCCTCAATTCTGTCTTTCTAGATCAATCTGACTCTTTCAACAAAAAAAGGTAAGCTCGGGAGGACTGGAATTTTATTCTATTGCTGCAGTCCAGCAGCAGAAAAAAACAACATTTCAGTTCTGGAAGACTGCAGGGAAAGCTATTTCTCCTATTCCTGGCAAGAGCAAGCAGTTAATCTTCTAATTTTCACTGAAAAAAACAGCAGAGAATAAAAACTCTGCAAGTTGATCAAGTACCCACCACGGTGGGTAAAACAAACTGCCAAGTGACATATAACAGGATCCTTGCAAAGGAATGCAGGGTCACGACACACACGATCCTCCATAACTATTTATGCTTTTTAAAAAGTCGTAAAAATCAGGGGATAAAGTAGGTGGTCATGTCACTCTTCATCCAACAAGTCTGCACTGATAGAGTGCCCTGAAGTAGACAAACTTTCATAACAACACTGTAAAAACCCACGCAGGCATCAGTAACTGATGGATGACTGAGCTGTGCTAAATGGCCACTTGCTCCTTCTGCACAGGCAGGAGGAAAAGATGCAGCTCACTGAAAACCTTACGGCTCTGCAGATGAGCTTGTTTGCTTCCCATCTGTTCATCCCCTTTTTGGTCTCTGTTCAAACTGGAAGAATACCCTCCGGAGAGTGTGATCCCCAGGGTGCATCAGGTTTCTGATCCACACTGAATGCTGGGTCAGAGCTTGCCTGTGGAGAATGTTTTAATTACATCATGCTGGAATTTGGCAAGAGTCCTGGCATTTAATTAAACAGCCGTTTTCTGAAGCAAAGCTCAGAGCAGAGCAGACAAAGAGACACAGAGGCCTGATGATGTGCCTCATAGCAGCACTTCCCCTATGGCCCAGTGCCTACTTTGTAAGCGGTCCCAGTAACCACGAATACAACATTTCACATCACCAGATGCCTAAAATCAGGCTAAAGGGGGTACAAAAACCACTCACATTTTCCAAGAACTGTGAAAACCAGAGCAGACTGACTTCAGGCACATAAAAGCTGTATAGCCAATATTGGGAAAAGATGATTGGGATTCTTCCTAATTGCTTTCTCCCATGAAGAAAGGTCCACAGAGGAGGCATGCCACTGTGTTTCCCCAGACACTTACAAAGGTAAGGCCCAACAGGAAGATAACAAAATAGCAAACATGATGGTCAGCATTTTTTAGGTATTTTTACCTAGAAAGTAACTTTTTCCTGATGTTACAGAGAAAGTCCAGGGCCATTTTAACAGTTTAAAGAACTCTTGCTTTAAAATAGAACCCTCTCCTATGCCACCAGGTCCAAAAGATAATTTTAAAACTACATTCCTGGGATCAAGCATTCTAACTTCTAGCTTCAGTCATTTTTTTAACCTCTCAGGGATTTATAACACTGAACATTTGTAGAGGAACCAAAGATGACTCCCTAGAAGCATGCACATGCACCCAGAACATCTGTTCTACCTCTGGGAAGGAAGACCCATTTCTAGTTTCACAGTCCTGAGCACAACAGTCTTAAAGGTAGCCTAACAGGTAAGATAACATTCCCAATTTCTCCAAGCATCTAGTAGCAATTTCCTACAGCTGTTCTGTTTTAGATCAATATTGTGTTTCTGGCCCTCTAAATAGGATCTTTTACACATATTCTAGTATTCTTTTGTTGCAAATACTATCCCTGAGGTACAGTAGCCCTTCCCCTGTCTCCATGCTATGCCATGCTGGCATTCCATGGCCAGTTTAGGATTATACTCTTGATCCCTTCTCCTCAGCTGCCTCCAACCAATGAGATGCCTAATAAAAGTTTTACTGTCATGCTCCTCCCTGTCCTGCTCAGCATTTTGCACCACTGAGTTCACGCTATTTCTACGTTTTAAAACCTCACAAAGTTCTGTCTACATATTCTGTCACAGTCTTTTTGCAGTAAGTACGTTTCCCACCCTTACACACACTGCTGGCTCATCTAGTTCAAAGTCAATAATGAAAACATTAGACAAGACTGGTCTCTGAGGGAACACCGCCAGTAACATCACCATTGCAGTAACTCCCTCTGGAAAACACCTTTCCTTCACATCAACTCAAAGACTGTTCACCCAAAGACATCTCATGGCAGGAGACAGGTTTGCCAGGACTACAAGCACTAGGGGAAAAGGAGGTGAGGCAGCAAAGAGCTGCAGTGAGCCTGCAGGCGCCGTCCAGCAGAGGACACTGCCCTTTGGAAGAAGTACTTCCTTTCTGAAGCATTAAACAAACAACACAAGGCAGAGTTGCCTTTCATTAAGGAACTAAAACTGATGTATGCTTGGTTTTGATACAGTTTTACTTGAGAAAGTTTCAAAACCTAACCCAGCAGCATCATGATTAACATAATGACAACCATTACCACAAGCATTACAAAACCTTACAGCTTCCCATCTGTGAACTGTCAAATATTAACCTTTCTTTGATAGTATTTGGAGAGAAAACTAAGACAAGTCCAAAGACCAAACATGTGACAAATCCGTTTTCTCTCCCTTTAAAAATTGCTTTAAAAAAAAAAAATAGAACAGTTGCCACCAAGACCAAGAACACAAGGTCAAGTGAAGACTCATATGGGTGATTTACTGTCCAATTCCATAAAAATGAACTTGAACTTCTAAGTTAATCCACTAAGATTTATACTTGCCCATGCAAAAATTGAAAGCTAAGAACCCAAAAAAACAAAACCTCAAACAAATCCCAACAACTAAAAGAAAGCCCACAAACCAATAATAACAGTAACACCTAAACTAACAGCTAAAATGATAGAAATGCTATGAAATTCAAGCTACTTGCTTTAAAACTAACCCACATTTTTAAGAATACCTGATCATTGTATATAAGCTCTGTAGTGCCTCAAATATATGAAAAACTTTGTATGCTTGGCTGTGAGAACCCATTAAATTGAGCAGTTTCCAAAGCACCTTACAGGGAAGATGTGAGGTTGGAGTGTCAAGCACACTGCATGTTCAAACAAAAATTTATGGGAATTTGGAAGCTTTTAAAAGATCTCTACTCTACTCAGTAGCTGTAGCATAAGTTGTTCTCATGCCAAGGTTGTATTTTTCTAAAACATGGTAGCAAGCACTAAATTTCAAATTTAATCTGATGTGACACACCAGATTTTAAGTTCTTATGCGTGTAGTCATTTTAACTCTGAAGAGACAGACATTTTTAACAATTAGATACTAAAATTCTCCACAAATATCCTACTACCTACAGGTTGCCAAAATTCATGTGACTGTAATGATTTCAAAACACAAACTGAAGACACCTTGGAAGCTGGTATGTATTATGAATGCAATTACTCCTGTCACAATTAATATACTCCTGGGTCATGAGGCAAAGGATGCCCTGATGACCTTCAGCAAACACTTGTTTCTGTACAGCACATTTTAGATGAGGCTTCTGAAATGTGTTTCACTACTAAGCTGCTACATACAGAGTAGAAAAAACTACTGTAACAGGCAAGAGAGAAAACAGCTGAGTTAAACAGAGAAACACATTTGCTTATACAAAACCCAGTTATGGCCAGCAAGGCAGAGGTGTCAGATCTCATCTCAGAAAGTTCCTCCTCTCAATCTCCTTCCATCAAAAAATTATTTAACTACATATGTTCTGATGAATGATATGCATTGTTTGGCTACCAGCTACAATCTTTTGATTTGTGCTTAGAGCTGAGTCAGAATTCTCAAAGAACCATTTAAAGTTCTAACTCCAATCTGACTTCATAATGGGTTACAGAATGCTTAATGCCACACATTCCCCAGCTGACTTACAAACTCGCTCAGAACCAGTCAC
Organism: Erpornis zantholeuca; assembly: GCA_013400515.1. Taxonomy (NCBI): domain Eukaryota; kingdom Metazoa; phylum Chordata; class Aves; order Passeriformes; family Timaliidae; genus Erpornis; species Erpornis zantholeuca. Next base: position 3,806 of record VZTN01017002.1, on the reverse strand, counting down.
AATGACTGTCTGCACTCTGATGTCAAATTTTATTTTTAACATTAAGAATATACATATGCTTATATCTCTTTCATTTCAAAGGTTTAACATTTTCTTTAAAGGATAGCATCCCTTAACCGGACCTTTTTAATTGGGTTACTATATGCAAATTATTGTGAGAATTACTATTACTAACACTTCACAGTCTGCATATCCCTAGGAGCCCAGCAATGCTATTTGCTTTAAAAGCTACCCAAGGACGTCCCCATAGAAGTGAAAACTCTAACAATTAATGCTAAGTGTTCCCTGTAATTGTTCTGGCTGCCTTTAGGAGAACATACTCATAAGATGGAGCTCTTCATTGTATTTGTAAATACTGGGGTCCATGTAGTTGTAGTTTCCATTTGAATGGAAAAGACATTTAAGATCATTAACTCCAACAGTGAACCTAACACTGTCAAGTCTAGTACTACACCATATCCCCAAGTGCAACATCTACAGGCCTGTTTAATACCTCCAGGGATGGAGACTTCCCTGGGTAGCCTGTTCTAGTGCTGGACAACTCTTTCTGTGAAGAAATTTTCCCTAATATCCAATCTAAACTTCCCTGGCAAAACTTGAGGTCATTTGCTCTCATCCTGCCACTTGTTACTTGGGAGAAGAAACCAACACCCACCTCACTCCACTCTCCTTTCAGGCAGTTGTAGAGAGTGCCAAGGCCCCCTCTGAGCCTCCTTTTCTTCAAACTAAACAACCCCAGCTCGCTCAGCTGCTCCTCATAAGACTTATGCTCCAGGCCTTTGACCAGCTGTATTTCCCTTCTCTGGACCCTCTCCAGCACCTCAATGTCTTTCACACTGTGAGGGACCCAAAACTCAACACAGGATTTGAGGTGGGCCCTCACCAGTACCAGGGGGACGATCACTGCCCTGTCCTGCTGACCACTCTATTGATGATACAGGCCAGGGTGCCACTGGCCTTCCTGGTCACCTTTAGGCAAAACCATGTTAAAAAAAGAGGCAACCATGGTAACCAGACAACATTTGACAGGTTGGTCAGTTGCACAGCTGAATAAGCAGATCCCTAGAAATGACAACAAATTACTCTCAGGACTTAACACAAACTGCTGTTAGCTTGAATAGCAGAGTTTGTAAATGCCTAGAAAGACTGCTTAAGCTTCTGGGTCCTGTGCCTGCTATATGTGATTTCGACAAAAATATCGACAGAAACAGAAAACACATAACAAAAGCAAGCTTCCAAGCATGGACACTTTAACAGAAGCCATAACTAAGCAGAAAACAAAACAAAAAAATTATGGGTTTGCTTTTAAAACTAGCAAAGTATTTACCTTGTTTTTCTCATGGCAGGAAGTCTGAATGCCTGCTTGAAAAACCTTCTGAAGACCTAGCCACACCAGAAGCCACACTGCTACATGTACTTTAGGCTGCCATTTTCCATGTTCTGTAGAATCACAGAATATCTTGGGTTGAAAGGGATCCATAAGGACCATCAGTCCACCTCCTGGCCCTGCATAGCACCATCCCCAAAAGTCACACCATATGCCCAGGAGTATTGTCCAAATGCTTCTTGAACTCTGTCAGGCTTGGTGCTGTGATCACTGCCCTGGG
>VZTN01016999.1:33091-44999 GCA_013400515.1 Erpornis zantholeuca | reverse complement strand
TATGGATACAACAGTTCCTTTTTCATGAGACAGTAGTCCATATTTTCAGTTGTTCTACAGCAAAAGGTTTTACTTCATCATGGAACACTCACACTTCTTTTATGCTACCTATGCTTTCAGAAATCCAGACTTCAACCACACTAGCACCTTCTTCACCTGTCTGTCACACAGAGCTGAAATGCACAGCAGCAATGACTAATTTGTACAATGACTAATTTGTACAATGACTAATTATCATTTGACCTCAGTAGTCATTAATGGGAAAACATTAAAACATACACTGTCTTTCCAGTAAAGTGAAAAGAATCAGTGCTAAGTCTGACACTAATTAACATGGTCATATGCTTAGAAAAGAAAATCAACAATGGCAAAACTATGGTGACAACTTGGCAGTGTGATAGGTGATACTGAGGACCAGCCATCTGCACAGTAATCCAGATTGCTTGGCAAGATTATAACACTCAGCACTGGCAAGTTTTTCAAACTGCCTTCTAGCTTGTCCCCCACTCCCAACCAAAATTAGGGATGCCAGTGTCACCCTCATAGAACCTTGCATAATCTGGATTTAAATACCTTCCAAGAGGGAGATTTATTGGCACACTGAGGTAATCTTTTCCAGGGTTTCACCACCCTGGAAAGCACAGAAGCTTTTTCTGGTGTCTAAGCTGGCTCTACTGATGGACAATTTGAATGCTGATTCTCCTGTAATGCTTCATGCTTCTGCTATCTATCTTCCCTGTAGCCACTTTTATCTTATTTAACAGCTGCTAGCCAAGTTTAATGCTGCTTTCTTAACTTCAGGCTACCCTTCTTTGTTCAAATTTCCCTCTCAGGAGATTTTTCCCAGACCTATGATCATTTCCAGTTTCTTCCTTCAGTTTTACATGGTCCTTATGATTTCAAACTATGCCTGCCTTCATAGTTCTCTCCTCTTCATACCTTCTTCCATGCTCATAGACATATTCTTTATCCCATTCTCTAGGTCACTTGTAAAAATATTGAGCAGTTGCAGACACAAAGTGGACCCTGTCGGTTTTGACAGTGATATCAGCTGTTAAAAATCTTTGAGCATGACTTTCCAAACAATTTCTAAACTGAGGTTTGTCCAGAATGTGATTCCCTATCTCAGCTGTCAATGTATGACATGAGGCAACCACCGACTGCTGCTCATCTGTGCAAGAGATTTGTCATCTTGCTGAAAAAATTTAACAAATTGCCACAAATTCTTTCTGACAAATTTGTGCTGTTTGTAACTCATTTTATTGCTTTAATAGTGATGTTCACAGGTAATGGTACCAATTTTTTTTTTCTGTAATTCACTGCCCTGGGCCAGGGAGAGCCCTGGGCCAGCTCCCTGTGGGGAGCTGGAGCTTGGCCTGGGCCCTGGGCAGGCTGGGAGAGCTGTCAGGAGGTGAGCAGGGGCAGTCAGGGCTGGCTGTGCCCTTGTGGCCCTGACAGTTTCCTTACTTTGTTTGAGATCAGGGGAAATCTTATAATTTAGCCACATCGGTCTCTTCTCCTAGGTAAGCAACAAGACAAGACAAAATGAAATCATATTACATCAGGAGAGGTTTAGACTGCATATTAGGAAAATTTCTTCATTGAAAGACTTGTCAAGCACTGAAGCAGGCTGCCCAGGGAAGTGGTTAAGTCACCATGACTGGATGTGCTCAAAAAACATTTGGATGTGGCACGTTTTAAGAGATTTCGTAATGCAGCAAGTCACTCCAGAGCAGCTAAGTATGGTAGTGAATAATTGTTTCTTTGGTGACTGCAGTAAACAGCCTTATGCCTAATAAATCTAAGATAAGAGAAGAAGTCATAGTGCTCAGCTACAGCAAGAGATTAGCTCTGCACTCCAGGGGCACCACATCCTGCCCCGTCGCCCAGATCCAGCCCTGCTTCCCAGCTCACAGTCATGCTGGGCTCTGTCACTCGGTCATGATTTATTTACTCAGAGTGTTAAGTTGTCCTGGCATTTCCACAAGAACTTGTAATGGATATGTAGCTGGCAGAGGGCATGTGTACACAGCACAGCACAGAGCATTGTCAGAGATACCCATCTGGCTGGGAGGGAGCCAGCACACCTATGTGGAACAGCAGAGCTCTCTGCAAAAATACAAACCTGAAATCCCCAGCCACATTCAAGCACAGAAGTGAATTAGCTCAGCTCAGCACTGCACATGCACAGCTTACATCCCACAGCCAAGCAGGACCAGGGCCAGCAGAGAGATCTGTGTGTTGATCTCTGCTGTGCAAGGCTGGCATTCCCCACAGAGGTGGCTGTGCTGCCTTCTCTTCCTGGTGGCAGAACCAGTTCTTCCCTCAGCCTCTTCTGTATAGCAAATGCAGAAATACCATCTGCTCTTTCCTCCCCTTCTTCTTGCTGAGCACTGGCTACAGCCGAGAAGACCTTCGTCAGAATATACTTATGATACTATTTATGCCTTGAATTGTTGACACACCTTGTCAAACAATGGATTTACGTCCTGCCTACCTGATGTATGAAGTCCAAACCTGATTTATAAGTCGTGCCACTTTGCTACAGTGCATTCATTTAAGGGTCACTGAGCTGATTTATGGCTTGTGATTTTGAATGACAAATCACAACTGTATTCTGCATTTCCTGCAACTTTGTAAAATTCCCTGCAAATTTGTAAACCAGCACTTTTCACTTTTGTTGTAATCTTTGCTCTACTAACTTGCCTGTACAAATAGTAAAAAGGTGCCCTGTTTAATGAGCTAGAGCTCTTGAGAACACTTCCCAATGCTCAGGGCACCTTTAGCACCACCAGGCTCATCAGGCCAGGGAAAACTATTCTAGTCCTTGTATGACCATACCACACATAATCCCATGAACCATTCTGCAGCCTTGCAAAGGTCATCGCCTAACTCAAACCAACACCTTTGAGGCTGGTGTGGTCTGAACCACTGTTTCCATAGGTCTGTGCTTGTGCCTGACAACTCAAACAGCCAGCATCCATTCATATGGGCTCAATACACCTACTCTCAGCTTTGGGATTATCCAGCAAAGAGGCTGTGAAACCAGGAGAGCATGGGCTGGCAGGGCAGCTTGGGCTGAGTACTGGGAGACAGTCCAGCAAAGCAGGTCTCACAGGGGAAGGCTACCAAGCCCAGCTGGGCACAGGGGAAGGGTGTTAACAGCATCCCAAAAAGATGCCAAGGTGCTAAACACCAGGAGTTTTTCACAAGGAGGGGGTCAGACAACTAATACTGCCTATATGGCACACTTCAAACATTAAAAGTGTGAGTTACCATCTGCAGGTTTTGTCTGTTCCTTCTGCTTATGAGTATCCCATGCTCTTAACAGAGATGGAATAGGTAATAAAGAGAAAATAGAAGAAAGTGTGCTTACAGACAACTCAGGTACAATTATCTTCCCTAAATCTTCTATTTAAAACAGATGTAGGGGTCAGCAGGTTTCTGGAGGTGCCAACCTCTCTTCATGTTTGATAGTACAGTATCTCTTGGGAATTAGGATAGGAACCCAGACATGCATTTGTATATTATTATTTTTATATTATTGCTATATATATTAACAGAGATTTCCTCTGCTGTTGTATCATGAGTCTCTATAATTTCTTTCAGGAAAAGAAGGTCAGGTACTTTCTTCCAGGAAAAAATAGCTTGTTTCACTAATTTGTGGCTTTGTCAAGTATAATTCAGAAAAATATGGGTGATTGTAACACCTGCAGATTACAAAACCAGGTTCAACTACAACAACTCATGTTCATAGAAAAGGAAACCTCTCTCACTGGTTCCAGTAATAACTGGGTATTTCTTCATACAAGCAACAAAAATGTAAATACGGATGAGAACTGCCAAAGTCCTAAGGGTAGGTGCCTACGCCCTGTTCCCTTTGCTCCCTCTGTACTTGGCACAGCACATGGCCCTCAGCTGTCCTATTGCAGCAGGTAAGTGTTGGGACCCAACCCTGGGGATTGACCCAGCACAGTAAGCAGAGTCACAAAAAATTCTTTAAAGAAGAATATATATTCATCTCTTTATTTGGATCCTGTGACTAAACCAGATGTAGGGGCACTGACCAAAAAATTAGAAGGGACAAAGGTTTCTGTTCCAAAAAAAGCAAAATGATTGCTGAGAAAACATTATTGCCACCATTTTGTGACTGACATTTCCACTCCTGCTGAGTGTTTCTGTGAATGCTTAATTCATGTGTTGAGTATTGCAAGTTCAGAAATAAGATAGGTTGCATGTGACACACAATAGCATTCTATATGTCTCCATGATGCACATAAAAAAACATAAGTAAAAAATTTTAACAGCACTGCAGGACCAAAGGAGAAGCTACAGAAGTTACTCCAGGGCCATACTGAAGCTTTTCAGCAGAAACCAACCAATGCATTCAAACAGAGGACATGGGCAGGGGATGCAAGGGACTTCAGTACACATAAAACCTATGTGTACAGCATGTTTGCAGGAGGGAGTCCTCACCTAAGGCAGGCATCTGTTTAACATCTTTATGGATTATTTAAATTGGGGAATTGAGTAAGTTCACAGATGAAACCAAGTTGGGTGGGAGTGTTGATTTGCTTGAAGATAGAAGATCTCCACAGACAGATCTTAACAGAATATGGGTGGGCTGAGGAAAACAACATGAGGTTCAGTAAGGCAAAACGCCAGGTCCTGCACTTTGGTCACAACAACCCCCTGCAGTGCTACAGGCTGCAGGAAGAGTGGCTTGAGAACTGCTCAGCAGAAAGGGACCTAGGGGTGCTGGTTAACAGCCAGCTGGATATGAGCCAGATGGGTAGCCAGGAAGGCCGATGGCATCCTGGCCTGTCAAGGAACAGTGTGGCCAGAAGGACTAGGGGAGAGATTTTGTTCCTGTTCTCAACACTGATGAGGCCACACCTCGAGTAGTGTGTCCAATTTTGGCCCCCAACTTCAAAAAGGACACTGAGGTGCTGGACTGTGTCCAGAGAAGGGCAAGTGAGTGGGGGAAGGGTCTGGAAAACATGTCTTATGAGGGAACCGAGCAGAGGGAAACTGGGTTGTTTAGTCTGGAGAAAAGGAGGATCGGGGGGACCTCATTGACCTCTATACCTATCTGAAAGGAGGTTGTAGTGAGATGGGGGCTGGGCTCTTCTGCCATGTCTTAAGCAGAAGGATGTGAGAAAATTGCCCTAAGTTGCCCCAGAGGAGGTTCAGATTAGATATTAAAAAAAACATTTCACAGGCAGAGTGGTTAGGCATAGGGGTAGGTTGCCCAGGAAGGTGATGGAATCATTGTCTTGGGAAGTGTCCAAAAGCATCTGGATGTGGCATTTGGGGATACAATTTATGATGGTGCTATGCTGGCAGCTGGACTAGATAATCTTGAAGATCTCTTTCAACCCTGATGATGCTGCAATTGCCAAGGAGGGGATTTCCACACTAGAGGAAGAAGATATAAAGCAGAAGCAGCACAGGCTTGGGCAATTCCCTAGACTGCAGCAAACACAACACTTTATAGTTCTGTTTCTGCAACAGTGTTTGGGGATGGGTCTTGCTTTGGGGATTTTTCTGGTAGGTATTGACAAAAGGCTGAATTGTTCAAATGAGAAAAGGATTGAAAGGAAAATTTTCTCTCATTCATTTCTCAGCTACCACTTCAGATTTCTTTAATTTAGGTACAGATGGCAGTACTTGTAGGTGAGGAATGGTACTGACGTAAGAACAAGGGTTGAGAGAGACTTGTGACTTACTGAAGCAGATGTTAAAGATCTTTTAAGAGTAATTATTCTGTCAGAATAAATGTATTCTTTAATAATCACATTAATAAATGTTATTATCTACTTTCCATTTATACAAGCACTGTTACAGAAATCACAGTTTGAGAAGTTCCAACTAGAACTTATGGCGTTGTTGTTCTCTGGGAGCCATATACTTGCATGCATCTAAGATTTTTGAAAAAAACCATTATCCAGCAGGCTGCTTGGTCACCAACAGTGCTGAGGTAGTACTTGTGATTGAATAAATCAAGCTGCAGATAGATTGCAAAACAACCTTTTTCTTCTTTGGACAGCTACCTGCAAGGACTTTTTTGGGGTGTCACCCTGACACAGAGGGAAAAAATAGAATTTTTAGGTAATTTCCTCTGTCTCTATAAATTCATCAGAGGAAAAACATGGAACAGATCTTTAAAAACCAATAAGTTGCAGACATCAATATTTTCAAAACCAATAATTTGAAATTACTCCTTTCATCCATCCAGGGCTACTTGCAGCTTCTATGACCTACAGGCAGGAGGTTAGCTCTTCTCTCAGATTTGTGACAAGCAGCAGAGGGAAAATGGATCATTTCTATGCTTTGACACAATTTTTTTCTGCTATGCAGATGTGCCCTTGAAATAAAACTGCTGGAGGTGTTCTGCTGAAGGTATTTAACTCTCAATATCCAGAGAAGATGACTGGTTGCACTACTGAACGTGGCTGCATGGAGTTAAATGTTGGTCCCTAGAGCAGAGAAATGGACACACTCTGATAACACTCAGAGTTCATTCCCTTGGCAAACCAAGGTTAGTGTCCTTGTTTGGACATATTTCATCCTCTTGTGTGAATCCAGCAGGATGCAAACTGTTGGCAGTTATACCCACACCAATCTTCAGGCTTCTTTTGAGTTGGTTTGCCTAATAAAGCTGGGACATCTCAGTTAAAATATTCCTGATCACTGTTGGCTGACAAGATGACAGCAGCCCTCCCTGTCTACTGGCTTTAGTGTGATGTGATAATTAAAGAAACCAAAGCAGTAATATTTGCCATAGAAGTTGCATCATTAGCCACAATGACACTCGTACTTCTTGAGAAGGCACCTGAACCTCTGAAAGGCAGAAAACACCCTGCAGACAGCACTGCCAGTCTGGGACTTTATATTTTTAGTGTCAGAAATGGTTAAGCACCAGGCTTTTCCTTTTTCCATGTGTAAATGCTTTCCTCTGCAGATCCCCAATTGTTTTCACTCATGTGTCCTACCCAGATGGGCAGCGTTGCTTTGCAGTTTCACCCGGTGCAGTCTGCGGTTGTTGCTGTGCTCAGTCATGGTGGTGGGACCAAACCAACCAGAACCTTGAGGCAGAACTGCTTCACATAGCTCTGAAGTGAGCAAAGCAGAAGATACTATCTGCCTCCAGCTTTTAAAGCAGGAGTTATTAGAACTCAGCACACAATATTAGTGCAGAGTAACTTGTCAGGCAGAGAAAGCTTATTAAGTGAATGATGTAAATTCACAAATATTTAAACAGGTCTCTTGTTCTCTGAAGCCTTGTAGGGAAGGTCCCTCTCTCAGTGCTGCTTCCTGCCCCACCCTGCCCCTCTGTTGATCTCCCCTCCCTGTTTAAGAGAACATGGGAGGCACAGGCTGCCCCAAACTGCGCGCTACTGCAACCACACAAGCCAAACAACAAATGCTCTGAGGAGCAATGTGCTCCTTATCTCTCAGCGACACCTTACTGCTAGACATTTTTATAAATAAGACCTGTCTTCTCTGAAACATAAATATTCCCAAGGTTGGATTCATGGAGGACTGAAAGCAACATTTCCAACCTTGAACCTACTCCTCCAGCAGTCCTTTGAGTTCAGCAGGGTCTTGCTCCAGCAAAAATTAATCTGCCTCAGTGAAAGTCCAAGGTGCCAGGAGGAAGAGGACAAGAAATCTGGCAGACCTGGCCAGCCTGCACAGGCTGTGCCAAACTCCTGAAGAAGCACATCTCCATAGGACTGCTCAGTGCCATACACATTTTTTTCCAATCAGATCAAATGCTCCTCAGTTTTGCACCAAGCATAGCATCAGGATGCTTTTCTGACTTCTGTGTAGACCACTAAAGGACATGTTCAGCACACTAAATTCTTTCATATATCAGATGGCTTATCTGCAGGTATCTCCTGTTCAGCTTCCAATTTCTTGCTCAGTGCCAGACTTAGATAAGACTTTCCACTTATCATTGTTGCTGTTAAAAGGTTAAGTCTTTAGCTCATATCAGCCTGCTGCCTGCTTGCCATCTGACTTAACGTGGCTACTGACATGGGGGCTTTAAATCCACAACGTGTCTGCAGCCTGTAAAGCAGTGGTTAAGCTGACATACTGGTCTTCCAACAACCAAGAATTCATTGGGAGGAAATTCCACTGTTATTTAGTATGTGTGCACATCTGTTATGACAACTTCTGCTTCAACAAGTAACAAATAATCCAACATTTCTGTATGTACAAATCAGAAGGGTTGTGACAGAGACTCTGTACCAGAGGATAAGGCGATAGTGATGAGTCATCCCAGACACAAATAAACCAGACTTGCTCTGTGTGAGGATGTGCAACTTCTCTAGAATGACTTCCATGTCATGTACTGTACAGGTCAGAAGTGCAAGAGAGCTGGAAAGAAATCTAAACAGTATCTGTAAATTGGGCATTTCCCAACTTGTGCACAGCAAGCCAGAGCTATACTTCTAATCATTTTGGCATGGGAATTTATTGATTTACACTGACAACCTGCTTTTCCCTGGGGAATGCAAGCTAGGGAAAATTCTTTCTGTACCACTTCATATCTCTGCCAAGTCTGAGTTCAGTTTGGTAAGACAAAAAGAAATCACCAAAGTTCCTCACTTGAGCAGTGCAGAAGTTCTCAGCATGTATCTGTGCTCTGTCTGCATGAGTTTGGGGTCTCACAACTGCAAGAATTCAGGCAGTGCTTGCGCTTTTGGTCTGTGTTGGGAGGTGAGTGTGCAGGTGAGGTGCATGTGTTTCTGTGTGATGGCAGCTGGCTGACCATCTAGGTCTGTCTGGGAAGGGAGGGACTTTTTAATAAGCTTTTTGATTAGCAAAAACCTGAGTGATGATGTAGCTGTCACTTGTTTTACTTGTTAGAGTAAACTGAGCTGTGGGTCAGGACCACAAAAAACGTCTAATGAGTAAAACAAATGACACAGGTAAAATCACCACAGTCTAGATGAAGATATTTGGTTCTATCACCCGGTCACAAGGCGGCAGACTCTGTTTTATAAGAAAATGTAAGACACCTCAGACTACCTTAAACATCTCGTTTTCTCTTTCAGGATATGAAGGATCACATGTATATTTACAGATATGAAGGATCAGGTATATCTTTCCAATACAAGTCCTTTCTGGGGTGGGGGAGTGTAGATTACAGAATACTCATGAACTGTTACTTCTGGGTTTGGAAAAATAACCTTGCCCAAGTAAAACACGTCTCACAAGACAGAAAGAAAAGAAGGACAAAAATGTAACTTCAAAAGGTGGTGGATGTGGTGCTGTAAAAGAATAGAGGCAATGTGTGGATCTGAAGGGGACTTAGAAAGTTACTCAAAAAGAAAAATCCTTTTCTTAGAAAAAGTAGACATACAGAATTTATCTGGGAAAAGGATGTGTTTCTATCACTGTGTTGGATAATCATCTCTCTTTGCTTATTCCTGTTAAGTAGGGAAGAATGAACTGGCAACTAATAATGCATTCAATGTCTGAAACTCCATCAAGCAACAGAAACCCCAAGTTAAAATTTAATAACTTTTTTCCCCAAACATCTGAATAAATGTTCTTGATCAGACTCAAAGTATATGTAAGAGTGTATTTTCAAACAATTGGTTGGAGATCTGAGAAGCTTGGCTGCCATGCTCTTAATGCAGAGAATATAGCAGATTCATAAGGAACCCCTGGAGCAAAACAGTTAATAATATCGTGTAAACATTTTCCATACAGAGGTCACATATAACTGACACACAGCACTGCCGATTTGATAAAACACTTTTGTAGACTAAAACAACATAAGCTACCCTGTCACTCATTTGAGCCTTAGCCTCAAGGCTTATTTAAGATATAGAAATGAAAACGAAGCTTTTCTGATACTCTCTCCTGTTTCTCTTCCACTGGTGCTGGAAGGACCAGTAGGAGTTCAGTACATGTTGGAGGAAATTGTGGTACCTATTGGTGAATGACACCGCTATTTGTACTCTATGCCCTACATGACCCAATCAATTCTTTGTTGCAATAAACACCACTGCCTGACTAAAAAACTTAACCTCAGAAATACTGAACCCAAAACAAATGTCATTTGAACTAGATTGGATTTTTTGTTTGTTTGTTTGTTCATTAAAATTGTTCATAAGATTCCATTTCCTGAGGCAAACCAAGGGCAATAGAAGCAGAGATACTGCTAAACATAATCCTTGATGACTTTATATTGAAACACCAGTGCTTGGCTACAGCCATACATCTTAATTGTGCTGCTCTACTCAAACATTCAAATTAACAATTACAACCAGGAATTCATAAATACCAAACTTCACTAAAAAAGTCTACCTTCTATGTTTATCTTTATTGTATTGCTACTTATCAGGCACTCTACACCAGCTCAGGATTTAGAAATCAAGAGTTTGCACCTAAACTTAGACTTTTGATTGATTTGATAGCAGACTACTCCTGTCTCTTCATGTCTCTTGTAAAAAAGACCCATTGCCAGAGGGAAACACCTGGTGCTATTGAAGTTGGCTCTCTGGGTAAAGAGTTTCCTTGCTGTGACTGTTACAATTAGCTTCTCAGGATGCTTTTTCTGATTCAACATTATGGCAAAGGTAAGATTAAAATATTACTAAACTTGAACATGGCAGACACTGAAACAAGAGTATTTTTCTTAGTTCTTGCTGTTATAGGAATGCAAAAAGGTTGAGAGTTCTCCCCTTGATATCATCTTGCAGACTAGTTGTCTAACCTACCTCAGTGAAGAAAGCTGCAGAGCTGACTGACTGATTTGTGTGCAAAATAAATGTTTTGTCAACCTACTCCAGCAGCCTGAGGGACCATGAGCCCAAAAGACGATGTCAGGTGTGTTCCAGAAGTGGAAGAAAGTGCCAAAACCTTCCCAGGGAGAATAAAGCATATAATGGAAACTGTTGGAAAATTATAGCTGTAGCTCCATAGGCCACAGAACCCATAATTCCATGGGACTAATTCTGGAATAGTAGCAGTATTCCCAGGCACACAAGAGGGATGCACAAGGGCTGTCTACACTGACACCACTAAGAAGTGAGAAACGCCTACACCAGAAAAAGACTCTTACAAGGTTGCTGTAAGCTGAGTCAACTTCCTCTCCAGATGAACCCTCAGCAATATTTGTGTCAGGGGAGGAAATCCCATCACTGGACTGAAAGAAATATGCCAAAACTTTGATAATTATTCAAAACATTAGATTTCACTGATGCAGATGAAATAGTCCTTGCACAGAGAAGGTTTGTGCATAAGTGGCATGCACAAAGATTTTGCTTTTTTGTTGAAAATTTCTGGGAAAAGTGTCTCTGTACAATATATCAGAAGACTATTCATTCCAAATACAGTTTCTTATTTTATGTTTCAATCTGTGCTAATTGCCTTGTCATCTGTTGCATTATAATAAGAAGAGTTTCATAATTTATTTAATGAAAGTTAAGAGCAAAGAGCAAGAGGGCTCCATTGTAGGGCTCAGTGGTTTTTAGAAAGAAACATCATTAAAACGTCTTGAAAATTGAGAAAACTGGTGCTAATGTGTTTTGAAAAAGAGCACATATTTTGATGATGCCAGTTACTGAAACACAAAGGCTAGATATACAGCTTTTCTTTATAGACATAATGTTTTATTTCAACATAGACAATATACAGTTGTTACGGTCAAAGGACATTAGGATGGCAAGATCTGTAATCATCATTCTTTAACAAACAAACTCCTATTTGGAAAAAAGGAAAAAGGGTGTTTTTGGGGCACAGAGGTTCTTGTGTACATAAAACCTTGTCTTTATTTTCCATTTCTTCATAATGTTGAGGATATACATTACAAAAACACAGAAATGCAGTTTCTTCAACTATAGGATCTTGGAAATCCATATGTGAAGAGTCTCAGGCAAAAAAA
>VZTN01016999.1:11348-33065 GCA_013400515.1 Erpornis zantholeuca | reverse complement strand
AAAAAAAAAAAAGAAGGAGGAGGCCTGATTTTCCCATCCTCATTACTTTTACAAACATTGTGATTGACTCTGGGTTGTTAGTTCATTTTGATCTTGGGGGTAAATTCAAATGACTGGCCTGAACCTGCTTTGGAACAGGATTTGACATCACTGTGAAAACTTATCATGACAATGAATTAGCCTTCACTTTGGCACACATTTTATGCACAAAATACTTGTGTTGTGCATACAGCAGTGCAATTTTGAGTGCGGACTTCATTACAAAAAGATAGAATCCCACACTCACAAATTTTATATCTTGGTGACTGTTATAAACGGCCAAAGGTGAAATTGGCTTTCATATATTAATTTATGGTTCATAAGGTTAAGAGATTAAGTGTGATGGGTTAATGAGTAGACTGGTTAATTGCTTCTATTACATTTAATGAGTTGTAGCTAAAATTAGATTGTATGTTACAATGTTCTGGTTATTGTTGCAATGTTCCCCTTCTTTGTACACTCCCTTTTATTGCTATAATATCCTGGTTACAGTGAACAGAGGTTCTTCTTATTATTAATTAATTAAGAATGTTCAATTATTATAATTCCTAGTATAAGGAACTATGGACAAAATGGCCAACGAAGGATGGAAGGGACTTTCCAGAAAGTTCCATGAGGAATGTGGATCAGGATGCCAGTCAAAATGAGATCCCTCCCAATCTCATGGCTGAGCACGCTCCAAATGGGAGGACCCTGGTCAGGCCACCCCAAATGGGTGGGTATAGGGATGGGCCAGGCACCTCAGAACCTGTGATGGGATCCGTGTATCCTTGCCTCTTGATTGACTCTCGGGGGTATAAAGGCAGCTGCACGAGCGCTGGGGGTGTGCCTCTGGCCAGAGTGGACTCGCCCTCAGTTCTGTGTGTTTGCATTGTGGGTATCACAATTGGACTTTTTTTGTTAATAAACCTTTAAAATTCCACATTGTGAAGCGTCATCCTTCACAGTGACTCCCTGTAGGGTCAACAAATCTGATTTCAGGGACTGATGACTTTTTGACAATAAGAAAAGAGAAATTTGCCTTAGATTGCCATTGGAATGCATTGATTTTGTCCAATTCCAGTCTGTATTAAATTTCATTATATTTTTAGTAGTAGTAGCATTAAGCATAGCTATAAAAGCAAGCTTTGTCTCAGAAAATTTCTGTTTCATAAGGCACAAAATTTTAAGAAAATAATCACTACAGAAATCATTATTTTGGCTATGTGCCAAAGGGATGGGCTGAAGGAAAAAAGTTGCTGCTGAGGATGTGAAACACTGACACCTTTTTTCTCCTTTATTATTGGTCCCACCTCAATTTCAAGGCCCAGTATTTCTAAGAGGTCTAAAATTAGCAACACTTTTCCTTGTTGGTGGACTCAAATCTCCAAGAAGGATGGATGAAGAAGACTGTTTCAATAGCCTCACAAGGGGAAGTGGAGAGGCAGGTACAGATCTGTTTACTCTTGTGACCAGTGATAGGACTCGAGGGAACAGCATGGAACTGGGCAGGGGAGGTTTAGGTTGAATATTAAAAAAAGGTTGTTCACCCAGAAGGTGGTTGGGCACTGGAACAGCTCCCCAAGGACATGATCGCAGCACCAAGGCTGACAGAGTTCAAGAAGTATTTGGGCAATGCTCTCAGGTACATGGTGTGACTCTTGGGGTGTCCTGTGCAGGGCCAGGAACTGGACTCAATGATCCTGATGGGTCCCCTCCAACTCAGCATATTCTATGATTTTAATAAGATATCAGGGCAGAGCTACCAGTAATGAAATTATGTCAAAACAGCAACACTCAAGGGTACTGTGAAAGAATAATGAGTCTTTTAAATCCTTAGCTGGTAATATTATAGTATATGGTGGTTGTATCACAGTGATTTAAAACAGAAATATATGTAATTACACTATATGAAGCTAACAATATATTTCCAAAAGTTAAAAAAAAAAACCAAACCAAGACAAACAAGTCAAACCACAACCTCATGCATTAAAAAACAAACAAACAAACAAATCCCAAAAACCCCAAAAACAAACAAACAAAAAAAACCCAACCAAAACCTATCAAAATATTGCCATTTTTAAATAGATGGGGTCTTAATGCAATTTTGTATGATGTTTAGGGAAAAAAATTAAAGTGATTTTTAGTCATGTAAATAATGAAATTCTGCAATACTTTTCCTGAAAAATAAACCTGTAAAAAAATAAAAGTTCAAAGTTAAAAGAAATAACTAATATTTTGAGGCAGCAATAAAAGTAGGTAATTTTTTGTATGTTGTTGATAATCAGAAAAGATCTCCACTTTGCACAAAATTGTTTGGTATTGGGAATGGGGCTCTGAGGAGCAATTGAAATCAAGTATGCTTCACTAATAGCAATTAACAGCGTGCAAGTTGTAGTAGCTGCTGTAGTGAAACAGGATTAAATAAAATGAAGGAATTCACTACATAACTTTGAGAAAGATTCCACTTTCTTTTAAGGCTTATGCAAATGTGCAGTGACTTCAGTCACTTTTGTAAAGTCACTATAGCCAATAAAGGCCAAGATCCTTTATCAGAATTCACATTTCATGTGTATTAACCAAGTGCTTGTTTTTCAAAATTACAAGTATCAAAACAAGCAGTGAGTGACTGTACAACAGTCACAAAAAACAACAGGGTTTTGTGCATATGACTGTTCCATGTATTTTTTCCCATGTATAAATGAAAGCTGAAATTTACAGAAAGGTGGTCTTTTGCAGTCACTGATTTACATTTGTTATTAAATGCCTCCCAATGCTAGAAAAGTGTTTATTTCTGAGAAAACACAAGGTTGGACATCCAATGGAAATAGCTTTGCTACCAGACAAAATGGAACAGGATCGACGTTCAATTATGTCATTTTGAAACTCCAAGAGAATCAGCAAAGCTGTAATTTGTCACATTATTCTGGTTTTGAATACCGCACACTAAACTCTGTGATTGTATGAATGTATGTTAACTCTCATGTTAAAGGCATTTTTTTTCTTTTGAGCAAAAAAGGACAGATTTCTCTCTAGATATTGGAGGGTGGAAATTTTTCCGTGGAATGCATACTGCTTTGCAAAACCCACCACTTTACCAACCACTGCAGGAGACTCTACTGTGAACTAGTTTTGTTTGCCAAAAGACTAAAGTATTTCCATCTGCCGTCAGCCAGTCAGAAGTTATCCTAGGAATTATTTTATAGGAGATTGAATTGGAAATTATAGAACTGTTTGCTAAGGAACATATAACCTATAATTGATTTTAGTCCTCTCAGTTTGAATAATACTTTCCTTTATCTAAAATGCATGAGCACATTTACATCTGTGGTTCATTTTGGCACAAAACTACATTAAAGCTTTTCTCTGAAAACGAGCTGAAGTCTGCCCACATTGTTTACTGTCTTATCTTCCTTCTTCAAATATTAAATCAGTACCACAATCAATTTCAAACTATTAAGTTATAGACTTCAGTATTCTTGATGGATTGTTAGGTCATCCTGCTCAAAAGTGACACACAAAACCAAAAACTGAGTAGACATGAGAAGTAAATACGTTAAGATATATTTATGCAAATATGCTGGTGGAACAAACAAACAAATATCAATTTGCCATAGGCTTTTTGAAATCTGCAATCATGGCTGACATATACAGAGTCATAGAAAACTCTAATGAAGACTATAAACCAAATTACATGTACTAGTTTCTGGATTGTTTTTAGCATTTTGAATGAATACTGCTCCAACATATTTTAAAAGTTTCACTTTAAAGAAAGACCTGACCACACTATAATGAAGAACTGCTTTCTTTAAAAAAAGGAAATGTCCTAGTAACTGTCGGCAATACCCTTGAGTTCCCAGACTTATCCAGAAAAGAAGATGCATGAAGTTCATTTGTGGAGAGAATGATACTACTCTGTGTCCGTACTCCCAACAGACTCTGTTTCTTACGTACTGTGTTCATCCATGTGCAGAAGATGATTTGGGTTACTCTAACAAAGAAATTAAGAATTAATACAAGTCAGTAGAATGGGGGAGGGGGGAAGAAAAAAAACGAAAAAGCCCCACAAAAGTAAACCCACAAAAATGCAAACACATGAGTTTAGTACTAAAGTTCCTCATAAAACATTACATGTCTGAGTGAAAGGTCCTGCTCAGAACTCTGATAGCCCAAACAATGTCATAGAGCAGTGAGTCCCATACAGCCATGAGATGCACCTGCAGCACGCATGGAAGTACTGGACCTTGCAGAAAAGGTGACTTGTTTGTGCTGGTGCTGACAAAGACCAGGGAGATCTGTTACTTGTGAGCCAGAGACCTCAAACTGAAGTCAGGGAAGAAAACGTTTCATAAGATACTCATAAAATGGATAGTAAAGAATCACAAGGACCGTATTTCCTTCTAAAGAAATGTAGTGAAAGCATTGCACTGTCAACTGTAGTGCATGTGTGGATGCTTCAAAAATATTCATGAACTGCAAAAAATGCCTCTTAGAGAGAGAGAGACATTAAGGCCTCAATCACTTTAGCATATCAAAGAGAAGACTGAGAGGAGATTACACTCTATAATCATCTCTACAAGGGAAAAATACTAATACAGGTATTAAGTAGTTTTTAAAACCAGCAGCATAATGGGCACCAACAACACAGTTGAAAGCTAAAGCTTGACATTCCCATTATTAAACAGGCAAAGTATTTTAAAGGGGAGTGTAGTTCACCTCTGAAACACGGTAATAGAGGAAGTAGCTGATTATCCATCTCTCATGGTCTTCAAAGTGACTATTAAAATTAACCATATCTTGGGCTGCATCAAAAGTAGCTTGGCCAGCAGAAGAAGGGAGGTGATTTACCCCCCTATTCCACTCTTCTGGGATCCCACCTGAGGTTCTGAGTCCAGGTCTGGGACCCTTAGCAGAGCAAAGACATGGACCTATGGTAACGAGTCCAGAGGAGAGTCATGAGGATGACCAGAGGGCTGAAAAACTTCTGTTATGAAGACAGGCTGAGAGAGTTGGGACTGTTCAGTCTGGAGAAGAGAAGTCTTTGTGGAGACCTTATGGAACCTTCCAGTACCTAAAGAGAGGGAGTTTTTACAAGGGCATGGAGTAGTGGTAGAACAAGAGGGAACGGCTTTAAACTGAAAGGTTAAAGATTAGATATTAGGAAAAAATTCTTTAATGTGAGGATTCTGAGGCACTGGAGCAGATTGCCCAGAGACACTGTGGCTGCCACATCCCTGGAAGTGTTCAGTGTCAGGCTGGATGGGTCTTTGAGCAATCTGTTAGAGTGGAAGTTGTGGCAGGGAGGTTGGAACTGGTTGACCTTTAATGCCCCTTCTAACCCAAACTGTACTACGGTTCTGTCCTGCCCTGAATCACAAAGGAAGTACAGCTTTGTAATGAAGTAATTATAAAGAAAACGTTAACAGGTACAAAACAGGCTTCTTCTTGTAATATCACTCTGGGAAATGACCACATCATTTCAGGTGAAAATCAAACATGCACAAACACAGAATCATCTTGAAGCAGGCTCCTTATAGGGGAAGTTTTCCAAGGCAAATTGAATATGTAGACAAATTAATTTGTAGACAAATTAAATTAGGTCTTAATTATAAGCAGTAGTAAGAGCTCATTCTTTTCAAATAACCTTTGGGTCTGACTGGTCTTATGTATAGAAGGTTAGGCAAAGACAACCTTCCCATCCCAGTACTGAGCAAAATTATTGATAGTATCTAATCATTGCTAAAGTGATTGCTTTCAAATATACACAAAAATACTGTAGCTTCATAGCCATATTCAAACATATTTCTAAAATCCTTGATTTAAATTTAAAACTAAAAAAGATTTTAGATTAAAAAGATACTTTATTCTTCATGAGGATACCAACCTTTTAAAAATGCAACATAGCATTAAGAAGAATATTTTCTGTATTGCCAAAAGCAATCTGGAAGATAATGCAATTATAGGGATTGAGTAGATATTTTTAAATAGTGAAAATACATTTGGTTTTGAGAGCTTGCAAATTTCTGAAAAAATTTTTTTCAAAATGTTTTCATCCTTTTAGTATAGGGGTAAAGTGCACTGTAGCCTTTACCTATAAAATACAGAAATAGTTCTTAACCAAAGCCAAACATTCCCACATGCAGTTATTAATGTGCACTCATACACATGGATAATATGCAAGTAACAGAGTTTGGCTTCATGTTTGCAAATTGCATTTTTTCTTCCCTTCCCTCCCCTAAAATTCAACTGTTGTAATGAAAGCCTTATTAGATTTTCTACTTATTATTAACCTGCAGGCCCTCCAGCCTCCTCCCTACTCTCTTTCTTATTCGTTTTTAAACTTCTGACCCGATGCAATCTGCCTGGAGGGGCAAATACAGTTATCTCCTTCTAAATTAAAATTGTAACTCATTTGGTACAGTTTACACAAGGCCTCAGCTTTGACACATGCAATTACTATGAACATAGGAGGAACATGATTGCTGAGAGCCACCAGAAATAGAGTTTAATCAGAAAACATGGAGTTGTTCCAACAGATTTGTAATTTCACCACTTGCTATTCTTTTATGTTCCTGAGTGCTCAGATAATTAGATACACTATTTTTTTGCTTCCCAAGAGGCCAGTGAAAGCAAAATTCCTTCTTTTACATTAACAAGATGAAATTATAATACACAAAATCTATAACTTTTCTGTTGAAGTGACAAATTCATACAACATTAATTTTAGTACTTACAAAATGTTACAAATAATTCTTTCTGTAATACCAGTGTGTATCACACAGTGTAGACTTAGGTGAATTAATCACCCATTCAGATGGATTGCCCAGTCTATCAGCTTTTACTCACATAAGAACCCCTAGGTAACTCACTTTGTCTATCTTAAAAGGCAGGGTTTTTTTAAAAGTTCTTTAAAATATAAGGTTCATGTGTTGTGCCACTGTTAGAGAATGATCCTGTGATGCAGTGGATCAGACTGCAGATCTGTTTTAAAAAATGGAGATGTTAGGGAGAAGATTCATAGCTCCCCCGATCTCCGTGCTTCCAATTCATCTTTGAAAAAGGGATTTTTAGTGTATTTGATCAAGTTTAGCAAAACATAGAGATGAATCAACAAACCTCACTCACTGTCATTAGAAAGGAAGATGCAGACTTCAGCTATATGTTGCCCTACCTGATGGCACCACATTCTTTCAAGAATAGGGGTGTTCATGACTCAATTGCTTTTACAAATAAAAGCATCTGGACAGCAAATATAAATGAATAGACAAGTGCAACATTTCAGGGTTTCATGGTCTTTTTACTGGGGTCTGAACACATTCATCTTAATTATACTTTAATATCAAGTTCCCCAGGCTGATGGATGGGCCTCTGGGAGGACTGTAGGTCAAGTAGGGAGTAAGGTTACAGAAAAGGGCTACAAAAAATACTTCGGGTAAAGAAAACGCATGGCTGATGATGTGCTCTGTAGTACAAATGTGGTCCTGCAGCTCTGGCTGTTTTTTCAAGAGGCCACCTGCTTTCTATTTCTCCTTTTATGTTAGCCATTAATTTTGCTGCCACAGGCACAATTCATACTTACAAGGTTGGAGGCTCAGACAAAAGCAGCTGCTGTTTCAAATAGCTCTACTCCATTCCCAAGACAGCCAACTCAGCTGCAACAACATCAGTGACCTGGATACACCAAATTCACCAAAAGAGAGACTTTCCCATTCTTAACATACTCTTTCATGCTGCTTACATAACAGCAGAGCAAACTATAAGGCTGGACGGACACAAATTGAAGATAAGGGAAGTTTATGGAAAGAAGGAGTCTGGAAGAGCAACAGAGAAGCAAAGGAAAAGAAAAAAGGAAGAAAAGGATTATATAAATATTGGTGATGAGGTTGCCAGGCTGTCTCAAACTTCTTGGTCTAGGAGCTTTTCTTGGTTAGTAAAAACCTAATTTATTTGATAGTAGCAATTATCCAATTAACAAAGAAATGGCAAAACAGAGACGTGGTATCATCATGCTTGTTCAAGTCCAGGATGTCTGAGTCCAGCTCACAAGGCTGATTTATTTTACTTGGCCCCAGGAACATGCTCTGAACCATTGGGATATGCTGCCCTTCTGGCAGCTTGTGCACCCCCAGCCCTCTCCCCAGAACCCCACCCTGTGCTAGAAGGTCTGCACCAACAGGCTTCTCTCAGGTCTTAAAGAGTTTCTGAGCTGAGACACGGCCCTGGGCAACCTGTGATTTTTTGTTTCAAGCCCATTTGGTTTTATCTCAGCCCATCCTGAGAAAATCCAGCCCAGGGATCCCTGCACCACGTTTTCAAAACTGAAAATGCAAGTAATTCAGCTCAAAGCATCCCGATACTATTACAGGCACAGCTCTTGAATTGCACTGATGTTGATAAAAGGAGGCAGGAGGTTGCAGCCAGGAGCAGGATCATGGAAGAAGAAGAGGAGAGAAAAGGACCACAGTAGCCCCAAGCAGTCTGCCTTACGTTGCAGTGAAAACACCCCCTGAATCAGCTGGAATGTAATCATCCCCTTGTGCACCAAGAAGTGTCAGAGCTTGGGGGCAGACCTCCAGTAACATGTGGGGACAGCAAGGGCTCACAGTGAGTGGTTTTGCAACATCCTGAATGGAAAAGAGACTGACTGTTCCCTTTCTTGTTCAGTACAGCAGAAAAAGCCATAAAATTCATTTAGTTGCAGCCACGCTCAAAACAAGCAAAAGGAAGTGGCTCACCACATGGCAGATAGAGAGCCAAGAAACTCCTCAGCCAAGAGGCTGCAGCTTCAAGTCTGATGGTCCTCAAACAGAGTCTGCAGGAGCATTTAAAAGGTCCTGAGTGCTGCAAAAGGGAGACCACAGTAGACTCAAGAAATACCCTCAGCTGCGGAAGTATTTTATAGATTTGTTTTTATTGTTCCCAAGCCACAGGCTTTTGGACACTGTTGGAGACAGGATAATAGATGATCCATACTAGTCCAGCCACTCCTCTACTCTCAAGACTGGTATGTCCTACCAGCCTCCAGTTAGCAGCAGCTAGGAGATTTCCAGGGCTGCAGATAGACTGCTGAGTTTGACCACCACATCAGGCTTATCCTCCAAAAGTATGCTTAATCCCATCTTTTTAACGTGTTTCTGGTCTTCATATTATTTTGCAACAATAATTCTAAATTCTGTTTATAAAATGTGTATAAAGGCACTGCATCTCTTTTTACTTTTAATAGGTCACTTGGCACCTTCATTGAAAGTGCTCTACTCACCACATTATGAGAAAACAGTAAAAAGTCAGGGTATCTTTATCATATTCTTGTCTATACATTCATACTGCACTTTTGTAGCCTGAAGCAGTTCATCTACTTACTTATATTTTATTCCTCAGTGCAAAATTATTCTCATAAAATGTTAGAAAGGACATTATTTAGGAAGTAACTTTGAGAGTTTAATGTCAAAATTTACTAGAGATAAAGCATAGGAACTTAAAGGATAACCATTTCTTTCTATAGATAATTTTCAATTCCTATTGTAGTCTTCTGTTCTGCTGATTTTTCATGGAAAACAGACTCTACCCTTGTACCAGACTCTTCTGCACCCCTCTGTTGTAGATCATATATTTAAATGCACATAGACTGACTCTAAGGGAATTGATGAGGACATTGAGTACTGTAATATGAACATGAAAACACCAAATATTCAGTATAGCAGTGGGGAATCCACAGCACTTAAAAAGAAAGGACTGTTTAAAGTGATATTGTATTTTTATGAGGGACATGAAAATTGATAGTAACAGTGGCTCGATAGGAATGAGGATAGAATATAAACACTTGTGTAATTCATTTGATTTGTGATGTTAGACTTACATTTCTCTCCTGTGCTTGTAAGATAGAGACAAAAGCAAGTGTAAATACTTCCAATGGAAAGACAAAATCTGTTGTCCTGTAAGAACAGGTTTACCTCCTGGACCAACACAGTTTCCGCTAGATGGTGCTCCTAGCTTTCGCAAAGCTATGAACAGATTAACCTGCCGCACTGAGAGGGAACAAGTTGTTTCATGAGCTGGTGAACCAGCAAACACAAAGTGGCATCTTGCAGATCTCAATCCACGCTCATAGATCTCTAGGATGAAGGAATTCTGCTCTTTCCTCACACCTGCTAAGTACTCACAAGTATATTTTCATGTTCCAGTCTTCTCATCACAGAGACTGTCTCAGTCTTCAGCCACAAAATTTCACAAAGCCTGTAAAGATGGATCTAAAACATTTCCTGCAAAGCAGGTTGGTGCAGAAACCCCATCTCTCAGAAGACCGCTATAGGAAAAAATATCTATATGCACATATTATGCAAGTTTTTATCTGATCATCTTCATTTTTACGGCTATTTTTTTATCTTCTCCACTATTTCCGTA
The DNA here is from genome assembly GCA_013400515.1 of Erpornis zantholeuca. Classification (NCBI taxonomy): domain Eukaryota; kingdom Metazoa; phylum Chordata; class Aves; order Passeriformes; family Timaliidae; genus Erpornis; species Erpornis zantholeuca. Next base: position 22,646 of record VZTN01016999.1, on the reverse strand, counting down.
AGAGATGCCATCTTCTTCATTTTTGACAGGTAAACACATTAAAAAAATCCTAAATAATGGTCTTCACAGACACTCGCTTCTGCTATTTCACTGGCAGATATCACAGTGTAGATCCACATCACCTCTCCTTGCCCATCAAGAGGCATTAATTCTTTTGACTTTTTGGGTAATTCCTACTGATACCTTCTCCCATCCTCTCCTCCATCTGGTAGCAGAGCAGCTTTTTCATCAGCCCCTCTCATAACAGCAATATACGTAGAAGGAGGTTGAAATACTGGAGACATTTCAGAGATGAGTTGCAGAAACTACCAAAGATAGGAAAAAATATCTCCAAGTGAGAGATTCAAAAAGTTCAAATCTGTCCACTTTAAATGTGTTTAAGTACTATCACTTCCCAAGGTGGGAAAATAAAGTTAAGAGCTAGTACAGAACCAAAAATAGACATAATTCAGTCCAAGATAACACTGGTGTGCAGCAGAGTGAGATGTGCATTGTGAGATGGAAGAAGCTAAAACTGAGCAGACTATGAAGTCTTCCCAAAGAGACTTTTTTTCAGCAAGAGCTGCCTGTCTTTGGCTCAAAAGAGCTTCCTCTGGTCAGTGGAACAGCCCAGCAGCTGGCAGCACCATCACAATTTTTGTGTCAGAGGTGTAATGCCACAGTCCACTAAAGTGAGATTTCAGGATCTAGGATTTTCCTGTGACATCTGGAAGATCACCACTTACAATTGCTGCCACTGGAACACTGCTGATAAACCAGTTGTTGTGACAGAACTCCACACTGTCATCATGAAGGAGCAGCACCCAGTGCTGCACTGCATTTGGAAATACCACATAGTCATGCAAGCTGCTGGTGAGATTCATGTATCCAACACATGAGTTTCCTCAAGGAAAGAATACTTGTTGTTGAATAGAGCTACAGAGAAGTCTAGTTACAGTAAGACTGGTTTATCACTCTTAATAGAGAAAGACAGTTTGTTTTCCTCTCTAGGCTTTAAATCCCTTTAATAATTACTTTGTTAGAAGAGAGGAATGGCTGACTATGGCCCTAGGCCGACCCACAGTGAAATCTGTAGTGACAGGCCAATGAGAAATCTGAGGCTGAGTCTGACAGATCCATTTAACCTATCCTGGGTGAGCAAGACATAGAGAAGAAAGGGAGCAACAGAGCTGCTGGAAGTTTGAACTGCAGATGTCCCTTCTATGAAACTGTGACCGAAGGGGGAAGCCCACTTTGCCTTACCATGCTGAGCCTTGACTCCATGTGACAGACTGCACACTTATGCACCTAGGAAAACAGTTCCTTAAAGGGAATCATCATGGGCATTGAGTGTTTAGAACATTACCCAAAATAAAAATAGCTACATGTCCTCCCCAGATTTATAGTGTCACTATTGAGCATCTCCTCCTTTGCCTGTCTTTTCCCCTGCCCCATGCCCCGGTGCTACCTCATAGAGCACCTGGTAGAGCAAGGAGAGGTGAAAGCAGTGGTCAGAATGTTCCTGATGTCCTTTCAAGCCCATGTTCCTCACAGAAACAGTCAGGCTGCGTTCTCCTACCCTAAAAATCAGAAAAGGTATGAAACTACTGCTGCCATGGTGTATTTCTGGTTGCAGAGATGGCAACAAAACACCTTTCAGCACAGCAAACAGGGGTGTTTTACATTCACCTCTTTTCATCAGGGTTTTGAATAAACATTGGTCTCTATTCCAGAGCAGAAGTCCTTGGACTCACTCCATTACTTACAAAGCCACCAGGCTTTCTGATGTGTCCTCTTCCACCAGACATACACCTGTTGGATTGATTCACCCTGGTTTGAGGAGCCTGTGATGAAAACAGAGTGCAAGCCTTTCATGCTGTCCTGAACTTGAAAGTGCTCTCAGGGGCCACGCAGACTCCTCCCATGACTACCAGGTCACTGCAGATGGGTTTGCAGCCAATTTAATGACTGCTGCCAGCTAACTGGGATCAGCAGTTACTTGAAACTCATCAAAGAAGGACAGATAGGCACTGCTGCTACCCTTTCTGCTCCTTTCAGGAATTTCCACATGCAGATGTAGAATTCAGCTCCTTTGTTCATTGCTATAGAATAACCCTGCCCCAACTTAAATGGCAATAGATGAAAAACAATTTTGATTTAGTTATCAAAAGCTGCATTCTCCATGACTCAAGAGTTAACATAGCAGAATGTAAAGACTGGCTAAAAAAATCTACCAATAAAACAAATGCTGACTGTCAATGCCTGTACTGCAAAATACAGTGAAGTCGACCCTCTTTAGGTTCTTTTCTATGAGGAAAGAGCCTTAAGCAGCAGTCTCGAGTGAAGAAGAGCAATATGCCAGTGTAACAAATGTTCAGGGGTTTCACAGAAGAACACAAGACTTTCGGGGTTAATTGACCTGTATCTTTTGAAAGAAGATATGAAACTATCATTTTTGTATGTGATCTGTGGCAACAAAGTACTGACATGCAACCAGTTCCTCTATGGTAAATTACGTGAGACCAGGAACTGAAAGTATGGTGTATGCATCTGCATGCAGGAATATATAAAAATTAATTTTAAGTATAATTTTCTAACTATGATGAGTTGCAAAGCTTCTGCTGAACTGTGAGGATACTGAGTTCTTGCAAGTCATAGAATAAGCCAATGACTAAAAATCTGACATTCAGCACAAGGGAGAGAGCCAAGCTAAGAGGGTGCTCATCACACGTTGTGGACACTGGCATGGTTCAACTGCGAAAAGCAGTATAAAAGGTTCTCTCCATCGTGTCAGACATCAGAAGGTAGTGAGTTAATTGCTCAGAAGAGACACCAGTAGGGGCATAAACTTTTCTCAAGCTTTCTTAAAAATCCCAAAGAGTAGTTAAAAAGGAGGAGAAAAAATGCTTTATACCATAGCAGCAGTGTATCTGAAGAAAAAGATATTTCCCAATAAACCTCCTTTTAAGTCATTGCCATTCCCAGACTTTCACAAACACTTCATGTGACAAAAACAGTCTCATGCTACAGATAGTGAACTTCAGATTTTTAGGGCAGATGACCTTGAAATATATTTCGGCTTGGCTGTCACACTTCGCTTTTTGTCTCTGATGCTGACTGAGACCATTCCCCAAGTCCCTGGCTGCTGGTAGATTTTCTGTGCAGTTCATTAGTTTAACTCACTAGTGAGAGAGGAAAGTCCACCACTTCTGGAGCAATGGCCATTCAAGCAGAACACCACATGACCACCTAAACTGATCTGTGTAACTTCTGCCCCATATCCTAGACACTGACTTTTGCATGAATTTCTATTTCCATTAAGAAAGGCTGAAAATATTTACTACAACAGCTAATGTGATAAATGTAAGCATCTGAAAGGAAACCTTTGAATATTTAATTATTTTTTTCACTAGTCTTTTCCCAAATCTGCTCTTCTCCAAATTAATTTCAATCTTGATGCTTTTAGCTTCTACTTCCAGTCTCTGTATCTTGTTATGACATTGTTTTCATTGTTTTCTGCAGGGTTACAGTCATCCACCACTGGCAATCTCCTAAAGTGCCTGTAATTATGAATCCTACAGGGTACATCAGACTCCAATTTTCTCACCAGCTGTTCTGTTTTTTTTCCCAGACCACAGAATATTCTTTTGTTTTCTGGCTCAAACCTCACTTACAGACTTGTGTCATTTATGAAGATGTGATCCTCTGGTAACAATCTCACCCATGCTGCAAAGGAGTGACCCATGCTCAGTCCAAACAGGAGAACCATGTTAATGCATGCAAGTGGCATGAGTTGGAACATCGTGTAGGGAGTATCAGCTGATTCTGGGCTGATGAGTTCCTCGCCCTCTTAATAAATTCATCATCTCTGAATACAGTTTCGCTTCTCTCTGGCTCACTGTGAGAGCACGTGCATCTAAGGACACAGATAGGGTTGCTCTGCTGAGGGGCTACGGCCACCACACAGGCAATGAAACTACCTCTGCCTCCTGGGGACAGCACGTGAGTAGCTCTGTATTGTTAGCAAGGCACAGGGACAAAAATCTTCCCTGTTCCCTTTGCAAATCCTCTACTGGCTGACCTGTGATTACTGCTGGTTGTGGGTGAAGTTGTGTGAAGTCACACAGATGAGCTTAAAGCTCTTCTAAGACATTTTGTTTAACAGGGGCTGCTCTGAGGACCATCACTATGACTATTCTTCTCTGCCTCTGAGTAGATTTTCTAATTCATCCTTACCAGAGTTCTGGGAAAACTATCTGATCCAGCCAGCAATAGCACACTATGAATGAAGCAGAAGTCACTAGCAGGGAGCTCCTGCAAGCTGAAAACTGGATACTTAGTACCATCTTTTTCCACTTTACACAACAGACATAAAAAAAATCAATTACCTTTTGGCAAAAGCCAATGGAGTGTTAAAATATGAGTACAAGATTAGTATAGAACAGGACTGTGCAATTTACAGCGGAATCACTTCAAGTGACTATAACTACTCGCACATCAAATTAATGCACTCTATTTAGCTGACCTTTTTGTTTGTCATCATGGCTCACTGTTGTAAAATATTTCCTTTGAAACACAAAATGTTCTATTCAAAGATTTGTCTTTTTACTGGCAGGATGATCTTGAATTTAAGAAAAGCTGTAGAAAAGTTAGGTACAGTCATACGAACTAACCACACTATTCTCCAGCACCAAGAAATCATTCATAGCATGAGGAACAGCTAAGTAATTCTGAGCTCACAGAAGAGCCTATCTAAATTTAACTGCTGCAACACGTTAATGAGAGATAACACCCTGCATCCACAAACAGATGGTGCTAGCCCACATTAATAAACTCACTGGAGAACTTAATATGCTTAGATTTAGATAGGTTATTCCACTGGATGACGCAGTCCATGACGCATCCTGAAGCAATGTATCTGTATTTGGCAGTTCTTTATCATCTTGCTTGGTTCTCCTGGTTACACCGCCTGCTGTCCCTGTGTCCTGTCCTGCCTCTGGGCTATCCTGACTCACAGACATACAGGTGCAGCCCTTCATGGTTCTTCTTTGTGGAAGCCAAAAATGCTCACTGTGGCACAGCCATATTTTTTATTTTCACACGACCCCTGGATTTTACTGACCCCATGGAAGATGTGTGCATCTATCTGTATTTGGAGAGCAGTTGTATCCCTGCTCTTCCCACCAACACCCACGCACACACACACTTACTTAATCTCCTTCTTTCCCCAGCAGAGTGTGGGGAGTATTCAGGTATGAAAGATAAAGATGCCTGTTTCTGCCTTGCCTGTCCCATCTGAGGGCTGCAGCTGCCAGGGAGCTGGCAGGGGCAGGGGCATGAGCTGGGCATAAGGCCACTGGCACCACTGGGACTCCCATATGGTCTTCTTTTGGCTTCAGGCTGTGATTTTGCCTCCCTAAACTCTGCCTCCCAAGGCAACAGATTGAATCTGGACATTTTTACCCAGGGATCTTTTGGCAGTTCATTGTATTTGCACTTCCAAAAGCATAAAATGTTTGTATATTATGCTTTGCATATTTAGCCAGTGTTATTAGCTTAGAGTAAATAAATGTTTAAAATAAATTAAGTATTATACTATTTCAGAAAAACTAAATTAAGCAATTCATGTGATTGGAAAACAGTATTGGATGCAATTGGATCCTGATACTAATTTCATGAAGACTGCCTCTGGTGAAATAATTTATATGAATTTGATTCATCTTATGAGCAATTTCTATGACTATTTTGTTATGTGAATAATGAACAAGGCTTCCTAAAATAAATCTTTGGATAATGTTTTCCTCCTCTTCTGAATAATGTTAATGTAGCACTCCTTAAATAAAGGTTGCCTAATACAAAACTTCTGTAAATAAATGCAGTAAGTTAGAAATGAGAAATCACAGGAACTGGGTGGAAGAGAACAAGTGCAAACTAAAGTTCAAATGTGTTGGAATTCAAAAGTTATTTTCATAAAGTATTGCAATATTTGCACAAAGATATGAGTATTCAGAAAGCTTTAGATGTTCTTATCTACTTTATATAATGTGATCTGGAAGACATGAAGTATTTACTCAATGTCTTAGCTTGCAGAAATTATCATGATGGTTATGGAGCTTTAGCTGCTCTATACCTGGGCATGGGATTTACATTGGGGCAGGGAAATACTCCTTCTTTTGAGCATAAGTACATCTGTAGAGATGGATGAACATGTATATTCTACTTGCAAACCACAGATGTACCTGAGAAGGCACAGATAAGTCAAGGATTTCATTCCCTACCTCCCAAGATTATCTTATGTCAGGGACAACTGTTTCATTTCCTGAGGATTGCACTTTCCTGTCAGAACTAGAAACATAAAGTGTTTTTAGCCAAGACATTCAGAGGGAGAAGGTATATGAACATGAGAAAGAAATTAACACATATATAGAGGGCTACAATCACAGTAAAACACTGAAAATATTTGCTACTTTATTTTGTACCCGGTTCCATTTTTCTGTGCCCTATTTTCAACTTCCTACACTTTTTGTGTGTAGCTATTTACAAGGATGTGGTTTTTCAAATAAGAACTGAGGGAAGTTCAGTCTAGACCTAAACCATCCCTAAGAACCAAACATTTTTAGATGCCTGTGAGATACCAGCAGAAGCAGTATGGACTCTTTTTAATTTGTTTCAGTTTAAGAAAAATAAGAAAGAAATAAAGTGCATGGGACAAATTGGGATACTACTGATCAAGTGATCGAGTATGAGGCAGATCTCAAATTGCAGAGCAATTTGTTCTAGTCTTAAATCAGTCTTTGAATGAGTTGAGCAAGGCTCCTGCTGACCAAGAATTCTTTTCCTCAATGGTGAAAGGATGAAATCAGCACACACTGCATTTTAAATTCACTCACTCTCATAAGGCCAGGTATTTACAGTAGTGTCCAGGGGCAGGGTTTGTACACCAAGTGTGAACAGCTCAGCACCTGTCTGTGACACTTAAAACACCAGCCTGCTCCTGTCCCACTACTGAGAGGCCATCATCAGAGGGGAACTAAAGAGCTTCTTTGCAAAGCTGAAGCCAAGGTCATGTGTGAACTATAGTACTGTGAATCCTGTATTAAGTGAAAAATTATTTCTTGAAAACCCTGGATTATGTTATGCTGTGTTTCCTAATCATTCCTTAATGAGGGAGGTCTCTATTTTTTAACTATCGAAGCAAGAAACTGCTCTTCTTCCCACAAACTTGTCATTACCTCCAGCCATTCCTTTCCTGATGCAAGAAAGTCAGATGGATTCTGCGTTTCTTCACAAATCAAAAGAAAAATGTTAGTGCATTTTCATTGCAAAAATCTGCACTACTTCTAGTAATTCAACATGAGCTTTTCCTTTCACAAAATACTCTTTTTTTCAAATATTTTTAAAACCTTTCCTAGATTTGTAATGAAAGTCATGGGGGAAAAATAAGAAAGAAAAAGGGAAAAAAAAACCCTACAGAACATGTGAAATCAACTGTAGAAAACTTGTTTTAAGGGTGGAAGTGTACCAGAATCATGCTTGAATGGGTATCAGCTGATTCTACCAAATGGCTATCAAGGTCAAGGACCATCATAAAAATCAAAGCAAGGACTTTTCCTAGGCAAGAATTTTTTTTAAATTTTGAAATAAAGTTCAGGGCTACAGCCAATATATTTGCTTTTTACGAACATTTATTTGATTTATTTTTGAGAAAACCACTTCAGGTTAGCTGTTAAATATTGAATACTCCTTTTCCTACTTCAAGGCTCACAGAAGCAGATTTCATAATATTTGTATGCTTTTTATGCATGAGCCCTCTTCTTTATACAGCTCCCTATAAATCATATGAATGAATGACAGAAAGGACCAATTAGAGCTTTCTCAGGGTAGAATGGCACTTAAATGTTTGTGCAATCTCGTTTTAATGGTTTTGAGTTCCACAGTTTTCCCAAGGAGATTATTTGAGAGCTTACTGCAATTTATTCTCATGATAGTCAGCTTCAACATTTCCTTTTCCAATTGTATCATAATACACTTACATCCAACATAATGTATCACACATTTTCTCCTGTGTGATGCAAGGTAGATTCCAAAAATTCTGCAATAAATTCATCGCCTCTCCTTATGTCCTTGTAAGTCTTTATTAGCTGAGTTACGTAGCACATGCCAGCCTTGACAGCATCACAGTTATGCCTCTTTAGTGATTTGCACAAAAAAGTAGCAATCAAACCCAAACACTATAGACATACTTTATTCAAGCTCCAAATTAATTCACAAAAATAATCCATGTTTTTTAAATAATTCTATGATTCTGTGTATTAGAAGTATAAAATACTGCCCCCTTTTTATGGATGCTGGCAGAGTCTTAACCCCATCCTCCTGGGGTCATATAATAAAATTCCAGGAGCAAGTTTTATCATGTGTCTCTGGAAGGATTCAGATAAATTTCAAATAAATTAATAAATAAATAAATTTCAAATAAATTTTCCAGCTCACTACACAGTAAGCAGTACTGTTGTGTAAGTGTGGCTGACTCTGCCTTGCCATGTAGGTTGGTCCCTTCACCCCTCTCTCTATCATATGCCAAACTGGTTTGCTTTCAGATTCCTAGCCTGCCTTTTCCATTCAAGTCCTGCCATGGGATTGCCCCTGCTCTGGGGCTCATGCTCTGTTCCTTCCCTGAGCAAATTTTATTACACAGGAAGCAGGGCTTACATTCATCCTTTTACAATTGCAGCTTAAAGGGACTACAGAGATAGTGAAACACATTCCTGCAAGTTTAAGAGCACTACGCTGTACATTTTTTAAGTTCTCTCTCTTAAGTTATACTGATCACAGCAAAATTTTGAAGAAAATGAGAATCAAAAACCAGGAAAGCACCCCTTAACACCCTAGTAGTTCACGTATGTATATATAGCCTCTAAAACAAGTTAGGTGATGGTTATCAAATTGCAATTCATGGACTATTATCCCTACTGAACAAATGATTTGTATTAAAAGTACAAAGTCTCCTGGAAACTCTGTCAGGTGTTGCAGATGTGCTAATCAGAAAATAATTGACTGAACACATGAAAGCAGTAATAAAAAGTTAGAATAATGCTCATGCACTCAGTAATACAGAACAAGTGCTTAATAGCAAAGGGTTAAGAGCCGACGGACCAGGCAGGTGCCTAATTCTTCACTAGGTTTTATAACTGAGGAAGATGCTACACATACCAAAAGCTCTGGTGCAAATAATAATAATAATAATATGTGATTTTTGGAAGCTGGCTTTAGAAAACAAAGCACAACAGTAGAAATAAAGAAGCCTGCTTACATCCCACAGCTGAACCTATACCCTCATTGTACCTTGTGTCCTTACACCTACCAGATGGGGAAAGAGGGCGTGCACTGGAGCGCTCTGATGGGCCATGTGCTGGGTAGCCAATGGCCACCACCTTCTCCTTGCTGGCCTGACAGGACAGCTTTTACTGGCTGAGGAGCCTGGAAGATCCCTGAGGGGAGCTGCAATGAGGGGAGCTCCTCCCTGGCTATGTGGCATGTGGGCCTTGTTAGACAGAGTTTTTCCTTCACCCTGCAAGAAATCTGTCATTCATTACTGAAATCAGCCCCGTTGGCTGAACTCCCGAAGTCACTGGAGAGGGAAGAAAGGTGAGCGCAGCCAAATCATTTGGAATGCAGCTAGAATACCTCAGAGAGTTTAAGGTTAAAAGGCACCATTGGATCACATACTCTGACCACAGGCCAGTAAGTCTTACTACCAGTCCCAAACTGAACTAAAGAGCTTGTTTGTGATTAAAAACAAGTATTATCCCAGCTCCCGACCACCGATTTCTAAATGTTCTCTTCTACCACTTTAAAAAGCTTTAGCACAGCAAATCTTGCAGATATTTTTGACAGATTGATAATGCATTCAAAATGTATTGTTATAAGAGATTTTCTCCAGTACTATAATGTTCTGGCAGGTCTTTTCTACACCATTTGATTTTTAATGTCAAGAGCCACACACACCTTGATCTACTATCAGTTCTCATTAATGCACACTGTAATGCTGGTAGTGCATCCAACAGTCAGACTGGACACACTACACCTTATCCATAACAGTTTGCTTGACAGGATTTTTAGACAACTTTTTCTAAGACATAAGCTCTCATTCCAGAGGCATGGCTTGTATTCCTGGAAAATTTGGCAGTAAATTTCGTTTGCATATTTGGCTGTTTGAAAGTGTTAATTTTACTAAGCAGACCAGATGACATTGCAGTTGTTCTCACAGTAGTTTACTAAGTTACTATTTAGCATGTCCACAGGTTTTATTAACAGTGAGTTTATTTTGGATCTCTGGTAAAACTCTTAAAAATGCTGAGCCTGAAGAAGCTTGCACACCCCAAAACCATGAATACTAGCCTCTGAAAACTCTTCTGATCTTTCAGAAGTCAAAAACTATTTCTCTGTTTAACCCATTGACCGTTCAACAGCATTAGCCACTAAAAGTATGCATGGTATTAGCCAAAGGACCCAGAGACCATGTTGCAGTTCTAAGCCTATTAGATTAAAAACAGAAGCCATGATGTTTCTGCAGTTATTTTTATCAATTTACCTGTAAATGTCACTAAATAACGCTATAGTTGTTTTATAAGTCAAGTTAGGTGATTGGCATTAAGGATATCTTACTTATTTCTTTATCAAACTATTTTGGTATCTTTTTCCACTGTTTTGCCTGTAGTTTATGTTAAACCAGTGAAGAACAGGTTTAACATAAACTAGTACAGGATGACCAGTACAGGTCATCCAGCTTGGTATTTTGAAAACTGACAACACGAATGCTTTTCTTTACTTCTTAATAAATTACTTTCTATTTAAAGATTTATTAAGCCCCAAACTTAGCTACTTCCTCAACTCTGTCGAGATCCCATGGCGCAAATTAGTCAGACTTCATTAAAAACCGTCTCGGTTTTCTTGGAACAGAGGTTTCCCCGCGGACCTCACCAATTCCAGCCACGTGATGCCAGCACAACACCTGGCTTCTCCCAGGTACGGCGGCGATGCTCACCCAGCGCCACGGACGCGCGCTCCGGTACCGCCACGGCACCGAAGACCCCTCTCCCCGGCCCTGAGCGACTCCCCTGGCCCCTTCTCCTTCCCCTTTCATCCCAAATTCCCCTCCGCTGCCGCGCGCCCAGCGGAACCTCCGTTCCGGGGTTCGAGCGAGGTGCCAGCACCTGCGCGGCGGTGGCGGCAGGTCCCCCGCGGCCACCCCCGTCACATTCCCCCTCCTCCCGCCGGGGATGCGGAGCCGGCACGGCCCGCCGGGCGGGGCCGCGCTCC
>VZTN01016998.1:0-14112 GCA_013400515.1 Erpornis zantholeuca | reverse complement strand
ATGGTGTAAGCCAGGTCTGACTTCTTTTTCTGTAGTCTGGTAGCTCATAAACCTTCTTTACAAGCAGTCATTGAGTATGATGTGTGGTGCCTCTGAGCCATCTCTTCCACCAGTACCCCTCAAGATAATCACCTCACTGTTGTGCTTCTACTATGTCCTTCAACATGGTGCACTGCTGAGAAATAACACAACAAGCAAACGTAATTCAAAAAGGATAGATAGGTTGTCCTTTTTATTTTTTTTCCTAGTATCTTTACCTGGAGAATCTTTTTTCACTGATAATCTCCTGTTTCTTTTCTGTAGCCTTCAGTCATTCTAATTTTTTGAAAATAGCAACACAGACACTTACATTGTCTGTTTTTTTCTCTAATAGTTTATTCTTCTGATTCGTGGTAATTTTCCAGTTGGAAGATTCACCCCACCATCCACAATTTATGGATGCAATTATGTCATCTTTTCCATTAATATTTTTTTCATTAGTTCTTGTACATTTACAAATGTCTTCCATTTCACACTTAAAACAAGTGGACAATTAACTGTAAGGGTGAGTCACACAAGGTGTGGAAAAAGACAAAGAGGAGAAGAAATTAACCTATGTACATTAGTTTGGAAGCACGTTACATATTCCAGCTCTTTTACTTTTTTGAATGGATTAAGACACAGGAATTATGGCTATTATCTTTACATTATTTATGAAAAGATTTTCACAAGTGGACCTTAGCATTTTCTTGAAAAACGCAAAAAATATTTGTGAATAGAATTAACATGTATAAATAAGTGACAAAATTTTTCTTTTAATTTTAAGCTTTTGAGTCCTTTTGAATACTCTCCTTTCTCATTCATTTCACTTCCTGGGATTATTACATTCTGCATCAGATTATAAAGCTTAACCCGAGGGTAACATGTTGAAAAAAATTCAGGCTAGCAAAGCAGCTTATCGATGTTTTTAGACTGTTGTACAAGGAGAGTATAAAACACTGTGTCAAACAGAATTTTAGACAGGAAAGGCTCCTAGCTTTCAGATTACTGCCTTGGAATCTAACCATATTTCTATTTTAATTAGACAGGCATGCTAGAGGATAACTTTTTTCCAATATGTCTCAATGTGCCTTAGGGAACATGATAATATAACTTTTACAATATTAATATTATCTTTGTCTCTACATTGTAAAAAATGGAAAACAGAATTAATCCTAATATAGCTAAACTTTAAAATTATATCAATTTGGAGAGAGAATTGATTTTAAATTTTTTTTCATTATTCCTTTTATTTTGTATTGATGAAACACGTTAGTGACCTTAAATTTAAAAGTGTTTTTACGATAACCTGTTCTTTTATTATTCTGGGTAATATAGGACTAATTAATGAAGGAAATTATAGTACCACAATGTCTTGTATAAAAACATTAGTTCTGAGGGCATAGACTACCTTGATATATAATTTTCACGTCAGACTGGCTTATGTGGTGAAGTTCCTACATGACTTGCAGAGTCATTATAACCTCAGGACATATGCTGAAAGGTGTGAAACTAAATGTAGTATACTCTTTGAGAAAACTGTCTATAATCTGTGCAAGTTGTGTATAAAGTCAGCATTTTACATCAATACAAGTGTGTCTTCTCAATTTTATAGAGCTGGTAATGTTTTTAGTGCAATTTTTCTTTAAACTTTACAGTAGAATATCAGAGGACCTCTGAAGATTATCTAGACCCACTGCTCTGCTCAAAGCTATGAAAACACGACAAAATGAAAAACCAAAAATTTTTTATGTACTAATGCAGTCAAAATTTTTACTGATATAAAAATTGGTATATCTGCACCTTTTGCTTTTTAATCATCTATACCCAATCCAGTAAAACCAGAACCACAGAACATGCCTACATAAGTGCAACTAGAGTTCTGTTGAAAATAGATTTGATACCTGAGACATATATTACACTCTATTACATTACATTATTAAAATAATGATATTATATACCAAAACATTGAAAATGTTCAATGATATGGTAATAGCATGAATGTAATAATAAATTATTATTACTCTATATACATATATACTGTATATAGAGCACAGCACTGCATAGATAGTAAGGATTCAGAGACAGATTCCATTGCTAGTCACACTACATTCATTGTTCATTCCATCATTGTCCAAAATTGACACTGGATTCCTATGAGTGTGCTTGGTTTTATGCCATGCTACTTCAAGCTCTTTTCTTAAAAATTCTCCATGGATATATTGCTTTCCTCAGGGAGGCACTTATTAACACTCACCCCACTGATTTGTCCTGTGAGTTCTAAGAAAACACCTGGCCAACATTGGGAATGTTCAGAAGAAGGCAATTGGCAGTAATAAAATTAACTGGGAGAATATTCTACAATATTCACTTCATTGTCCACTTTCCAAGAACCTCTCTGAAGTTAGATTTACATATTTACATAAATAGTAGTATGAAGTTCCATTTAAAGATAAAGCTAACAATACAAACACAACTCCTGCGCAGTATCCTCAGCCTCAAACTGAGGAGTCTAACTGAATATCAATCCAGGGCCAATCATGCAAATATTTATGAGTCTGTTCAAAATCTTAGAGCTGCTTAAAATTAAGCATATAAGTTTTATTTCTTTGAAAGCTGTTAGCCTTTATTGTCATTTCTATTGTGAAAACCTTTACTTGACTCTAATCAAACTGTAGGAGTATTAAAAAGCTTTCTCCACTATATCTTTTTTCTTCATCAATCTGCAAGATTTTCCAAAAATACAACCTGCCAGACAGTACAGTCAGTGCCAGGTCTATTGTCTATTTTTACAATTCCTCCTTTTGTCTTCTTTTCACCTTATTGATAGTATGTTCTTTAATTTTTTTCTTTTTTTAAATTCTTACTGGCACAGATTTACTATGAAAGATCCATTTTCAGAGCAGTTGAGACCCTAATTTCTTCTCCTGTTTTGGGGTGTGGTAGAGGCACATAGGTATGTAGAAGTAAAGATTACTAATTATACCATCCACGTTTCCCATTTATTTGATTCTTAATGTGGCACAAGTGACAGAGACATTACTTTTTGTTTCTGTAGCATCTTTTTAACAAGAAATGCAAAGCATCCTGTATTGCTAATTATCATTGCTAAAGTATCATTTAAAGAAAAGATTGCAGTGAGGTTAATGTTCAGGTTTTAAAGGAATATATGAAAAGTAAACTTTTAATACCAAATATAAAATATCTTGTGAGAAGTTTGAATCCAAGAAAGTATTCATTTGCAAAAAAAACCCCTTTCCAAAGCTCACCCCAACAGCCAGTCACGGAATATTTGTACCAACTTCACAAGTTAAAACAATTTCAGGACAACGGCTTAACAGGAGATTGCAGAGCTCATGGCAATTCACTACTACTGATTCCCTAGGACAAAATGCCAGTGACAGATCTGATGTTCAACTTTTGCTGCTAATTCAAAGTACTGTGTATTGTAAGAAGGATCAGAGAACATGAAAACATCTGCTTCCACAGAATACTCTTTCTTTATCTGTCCATTAACCAAGGAAGAGAGATAAGAATAACCCTGAGAAAATATAGGAACAAGCCAATGAAAAATAGAAAGTCTTAAAAAAAAAACAAAACAAGAGAAAAGAAAGGGGGTGGGGATAGTAAATTGCTAGGTATAAAAGAACTATATCTAATAAGGTCTTTGTGAGCGATTGAGTATTTTGTGATTTAGAGGACTTGTCATATTTCATTAAAAATTTCCTAATTACAGAAAACTAAGTCCTGAGTTCATGTCAGGCATTAAGTTTTGCAGCAGTACAATAATCTCTTGTTATGTACTTGTGTTTTTTTCCATTACCATACAGTAAATTTGCAAAGTATAGAACATCTGGCATGAGTTCTTGGTTTTTTCCCCCACAGCACCAGGGCTCCTAAATGGGCTTCTCCCATTTCCAAATGCTGACTAAGAATATTGATACTCCAGTTTGAGTTCAAATCCTTTCCTGAAAATGTATTTTATCCTTTAGACTCCTCAGATATAAAGAACTATTCATGTATTTTAGTATCTAAGATTACAAGAAAATCAGTGAAATTATGTTTCTATTTTTATTCCTACTTTTCGTGAAAGCAGCAATAATCAGCCCAGCAAACACTGGTAATTTTCTATTGAGCCCAAGCATGCAAGTTTACTGACTGGACATACAATCTATTAGCCTCAGATTTAGCTACACCTCTGGTATTTTTGTCTGTTTGGTTGGTTTTTTTTAGGGTTTTATTGTTGGAATTAATCTTGAAGTATTTAATTATCTGGGTTGGCCACAGTTCCTGGTAGAAATTCTTTATAAATGACTACTGTCTCTTGACACTGAAAAAAATTTTAGATCACTAGCTTTCAACAGCAAACCACTAGTGTTTTCAGATGGACAAATATTCTTTTTTCACTTCTAATAATATTAAGTATTACTGAATTTTTAAAATCTGTGTATTAAGATATTAAAAAATTGGAAGATTATAGATTTGTGATTCCATATATGGAAAAAATTATATGATTCTGCTTTTGGTACATGATCTATTATTGTTTTGTCTCGTAACATTAAATTTAATACCTGGTTTCACAAGAAATAAAGAGACATCATGGCTGGAATCAAAAATTTAATTAGACTCTTTGACAGTATTTCACATAACTCATGCTAACATCAGTCTTTCTGTTTATATCCTAATGCATATTTAGTTAAATGTCTGTGTTTTTTCTTTCAGCAGTCCTTATCCTTTAAGAGCTGTACTTCTTTTAAAAAGACAGGCATATGAGCTATGTGGCACACTCTTTCATTTAGCAGAAGGAAAAAATAGAGCATTTTATAGAAGACTGCACTAGTGTTTTGCCCTAAATAAAAGGTTTTAGTAGACTAGAAACTAGGGCAACATTTATTGCCCTAATAATATATCCTAATTATGTTCTCTAATACTACATTTTTACAGAGATAAAACTATGTGCATAATGAGGGGTTTTAATTTACTTGACTTTGACTGGCTTAGTCCAAGTTCTTGCTCATCTTTTCTCTTTGAGACTTGAGGGAGAGTCAGAGAGGAAAATACTGGAACAAGTTTAGAAGCAAAATCTTTGAGAATTCTCTCTGGTCACAGATGAGATTGCTTCGCCAACTTTCAACTACTAAGCTGTAAACCCCAGGCTCCTGTTGCATGTGCAAGAGAAAGTATTCAAAATTACAAGCAATAAATATGTCTGCAGTGTATTTATACAGAAGTAATTACGACACTCTTTACCGTGGATTTTGTGCTTTGGAAAATATAGTTTTTAGGTCCATCGTTTATTTAAAAATATCAATATTTTCAGACTGAAATTGTCGCCAGTGGGTTAAAGGAGCCCATTTGGGGAAACAGGAGAAGTCTGATAAGCAGCTTCTCACATGACATGCTCCGTGTTGGTACTCACCCTTCCTTTCTGTTCCTGAAGACACTCCCTCCCCTGCTTCCAAAAAACAACCTGCCTTCAAAATCTCCTTAACCCTTCTCTTGGGAAGGTCACAAGGCAGCAAAGTGCTGCCACCAACCCCGTTTCCCCTGCAGCCAGTTTCTCCCTGCTTCAGTGACCAAGCCGGGGTAATACAGAGCAGAGAGGGATTCAGGGGTGGCTATGGCTGCTGTTCTGAGGAGCAGTGGGGAGGTCCAGAAGCAAGGACACAGTGCTAGCAACTGGTCATGCAGCTTAAAACCTATATAATGAATTCTTTTTCTATGTTTTCGAGACCTACAGACAGGATTAACCTGTACTCTGGAGGAGGAAAAAAAACAAAACAACATCAAAACAAAAAAGTGAGGGAAATCTTCACCTACATACAAATTACAAATGACAAGTTATTTCTAAAGCCTTCAGCAGGAAAATGCATACTTTCTGAGGTCTTTTTTTTGAAGCTGCTAATGTTTGGGATTTGCCTGGAATTTTAATTAAGGCTGCTATTTAACATTCATACTGCACCTGTGCCTAGAAGTCAAGCCAACTGCTGCCCCAAAATTCTGGGCACAATTTTAAACTAATATTTTAAACATATGTGCAAAGAAGGCCAGTCGTACTTTCTAATTCTGACTTTAATATTTTAGTACATTTCTTGTTTCCTCTGATCCTGAATCTTGAAGAAGATACTGATTCTTCAATTGGCATAGATTACAATGCAACTTGTGAGATTTCAGTATCTGACATCTCATCCTATGCTAGTATCATCTAGTACTTTATCTAAGTAAGTAAGAACACAACAATTATTTTGTTTACGTAGCTAATTATTGCAGTTGCTCCATTTGGCAGTTAGAGTGTTCTTGCTACATTTAATTATACACCTGCTACTGGCTTGGCTGTTTTGTGGTAGGATGTCTTCTTATTAAAACTTAAATATTCTGTATTTGTATATTACACCACTGCTAGTACCCTCACTACAAAACAGTTTTTAGGTTAACCTGAAAGACTTATAAAGGAACAAAAAAATTTTAAAACCCCCCCACACAGTTATTATTTTGAAATCTATGTCTAAAATTTGAATATTTAGGTGTTCTGAAGACTTTTTTCAAACAAACTGAGAAGTTGCAATGACTTTCAGAAATGCCTAACTTCTACCTGTGTTTGGAGAAAAATTAATTGGTGCTATGAACTGATGGTTTAAGTACTTTTAGTCATGTGGGTTTAGGAAAGCTGAAAATAATTTCTCAAAATTCTACCAGGCAGATTAAAATATTCATATAAATACAGTACATACAGGCTGTCAGAGACTTGCCTATGGTCAAGATGTGAACATTCAAACAAACAGCAGAATTTCCATATCAGATATTACTCAGCAGTTCCATGGATGCTATTAGAAGTAGCTACACTTGAAATTGCATAATTTTTTCTTCTTCCTTTTCTTTTGTTTTACTTTCTGTGCAACTCAAGAAAAGAAAATATTATGGCCTTGAATATGTTAGACACCTATCTCCCTCCCGACTACTTTGCTTCTACTTCTTCAGTCCCACCACTGCTTTTGAAAATTCCTCAAAGATGCTGGAGATACTTAGTTTATCTTCACATACAGACTAAGCTGGCACGGGAGCTAAAGCTAAGCAGGGCCAAAGTAGAGCACTTGCTCTACTTGCATTTCCATTAAATCAGCACTGAAACCTACCAGACATGCTCTCACACATCTACATTCATTCACGGGTTTGGAGTCTTGACCCACGTTTTTTTTAACGTAAAATGGTATTTTTTCATTAGCTATCTTTTTATTTAAGAGAAGACATGGTTTTTTCTCACAGCACCCATTTGCAAGGATTATCCTTAGTTCAGTGTTAAGTCACCATTTAATTTAATACAACCATTTTACCATGAGAGTCTTTTCTTGCATGGACATAAATGTTTTGATTTAGATGTTTCTATCCTGTTGGAAGCCAAACTGTGCAGATGTACATATTTCCTACCTTTTTGGTTTGTTTTTTTTTCAGGTAATATCAAAATTATCCAATAAGCCTACATTATCCCAGGTATGTTGATCACGTTTTAACTATGCCAAGATTGACTTTGAACATGCACATAATTATGACCAGAACAAAGCTTGAAAACTCCTTCCTTTCCTGCTTGAAAACAGACTTCCATTGTTTTGGAATGAGAATTTAAATAGCATCCTGCTGATAGTTCAGCCACTGCCCATTTTATGAGTAGCAGTTTATGATCTTTTTTCCCAGGTGCTAAATTTGGATATCCTCCTATAGCAACTGCATTTTAAATGCATGGCTATCTAAGCCAAAGTTGTGAATATGGGTAACACTCATTCTCCATAGAGTATAGGCAGCAGTGCCAGGTCCTGCACAATTTAATCATTGTGACAGCCTTTGGATGACTACTACAGTTGAAAACAAGGCTTTTCTATTTTACAAAGATATGCCTTCTGTCACAGCTTTAAATTCTTACCTCTTCATATATATCTCAAGTGAAAAAATCTGTCAACATATACCAAGAGAAAAGCATACACTCACTGAAAGTGTGCTGCAACACACAGCAAAATTAAACCTATGCTGCAAAACATTTAGACAGATGCTAATAGGGGCTTAGAATATTTGGATAAATTCCCCAAATCTGTATTTCCACCCAGCCAATCTGACTTGGCCTGAATGTGGGAAATCTGACTATTCAGGGTCATCTGAGGTTTTCTATCTAAAGCTGTGCCTTAATCAAGCTTGATTAAGAGGAGTAACCTGTAAAAAAATATTAACAACAAAAACTCTTTTTGAAACCATAAAATTGCATTTGGCTCATTAATTTGACCTGTAACCCAAGTCTGCCTGAGGCCATTCACCTACTACCAATACAGTAAGTTGTACCATGGGAATAAATGGGACTATTTCTGAGTTGAGGTCTGATCCTGACATGAAGTCCATGTTGGCCTATCTCACCACTCATGACCAGCACACTTTGTTACCATGAAAAAATAACATTGATCTCCTACACTGTGCTTTAATTACACATAAATTACAGAACCCAGATCTGTGTTACCTCTGATTTTCCTTGGTTCCAACATCAAGCATCTAAATTGCATTCTTTTTCAAAACCAGATGTAGCTCTACTTTTTGCTGACTCAGTTCTGAAGCTGAAACTGCCGCATTATTGGTGCCTTAGTGGGTGTTTAAGTGAACTGAAAACTCTGTCTACCATCCTGGCAGTGACTTCAGTTACAAAAATTAAGGACACAGAGAACACCAGGCTTGACCTGAACTGGTGTAAATGCCATTTATACGTTATAAAACGTTCCATATGAGAAAGTGATATTGTTTGAATTACCAGCCTCAGATTTTTCTGTGGACCACCAAGATTCTGGTAGCATAACATTCAAGAAATAATGCCTCAGCTAAACAAAATTAGTCTTCTCAAGTGTACATATGGCAAATAGCTTGTAAGAACTAGTCGTGTGAGTACATAAAACAAAACATATTGCAGAGAGTTAGCTGACTGCGTCACGAGTGACCTTCTTTAATTTGTTTGTATTTTTCTTGTGTCTGCATATATAGCCATAGCTGAGACTATGGATGAGTTCCAAAAGAGCTCTCTCTAATGAGAAATGAAAGCTGTGCTAGGTCTGGGCTTGTTCCAGGATGAACACCAGAAAAACTGTGTTTCTGAAACACCAGGCTCTGAATTTTAAGGTATTATGTATTATTTGTTATTTTAGACAGACCTCAAGGGAAATGGAAATATAAAGAAGAGACTCCCTTCAATTGTGGAAGATGAAGATGAGGAAGAGGAAGGAGAAGAAGAAAGTGGCACCCTTTCACCAATTGATACACGAAGCACAAATAGCTGTCAGCAGAAGAAGACTGCAAGCAATAAAAGCTACCTAGGGAGAAACTTGAAGCAGCTGGCCTCAGGAACTGTGCCCTTTCATTCCCCCATCCGCGCTTGCAGCTCAAACCCCGCAAGAGCCAAACATGAAACAGAGCTCCATTATTACTCCAGAAGGAAGGAGAAAAACCTGAAATTATACCTCTCAGCACTGACCTCCACTGGCCCACCAGATCTGAGCCCAAGGTAATAGTTACAAATGGTCATTTTCTTCTTTATCATGTAATTCCCATTAAAAATATCATGATTTTGACACCATAAGAGATATTGTTTAATAGCTTATACTTTTGCTCCTCCCCTATTATCATAGGAACCGTTGCACACTATGCAGAATGTTATGACTTTAAAAGTTTATTGCAAACTAAAATATTTTTACCCATAAAAAGGGGCATCCAAAAAAAAAGGTGCAATAGCAAAAATGGCTATTTAAATAGTCTGGACTTATGGTATAATTTTGTCTATAATATTCATTCCCACAATAGCACTGTGAATCATTCTGGGTTTATCAGAGATACAAAAATTTAGAAATCAAGTAGATGAAATTATAACAAACCATGTAAATACAAAAAGTTACTGGAGAAGAGGACTATAATGGAAAACAATTGCCTAGAAATTTTAGAAAATATTTAGAGGTTTTTTCATTAGAGACAGAAAATCTGAAAATGGAAGTTATGTAGACATTAAAGGAAGTTATGCAGACATTAAATACAGAGTTTAGCAAATCTGTTTTGCTGTGTCTTTTGACATAAAAAAGAATCACATAACAGTTTATTGTTGAATTGTAACTCGTGTACAATTTTAAATAGTTCAATTTTTTTACTTTTATGTAAAGTACTTACATAAAAGTTACTTACATAGCTACTTACATCTATGTAACTTGTTTCTAAATTGCTGCAATGTAATCCTAGTTTTAGGACCAGTTCTTTAGAGAAATCACAAGCATACATACAAAGAGGTGCAGCAGTTCATCTATCAGTTTTGCCTTCTACAATTTGAAGGGGTTTGCATGTTAAAGCATTTCCTTTATTCATTAGAGGCAGAGTGGAAGTTTCAGGAACATGCCATTGCAAATGTGAAATAGCCACAGCTTGAGCAGTATTTGTTTACCTCTCTCTAGAGATGCAATCATGAAAAGGACATGGAAGATTATGTTGTTTCCGCCATCATGTATTTTATCAGTACAACTTCATTTCAAATAGTAGCAGGATACAAACCAATTCTAGTTTTGTCATAAAATCATAGAAATTCCAGAGTCACTTAGGTTGGAAAAGACCTCCAAGATCGAGTCCAACCTTTGATGAAATGCCACTATGCCAGCTAAATCATAGCACTACATGCCACATCCACTTCTTTCCTCAACACTTCCAGGGATGGTGATTCCACAACCTTCCTTGAGAGCCCATTCCATTTCTTGACCTCCCTTTCTGTGAAGAAATTGTTCATGATATCCAATCTGAACCTCCCCTGCTGCAGCTTGAGGCCAGTTCCTCATTCTGTCACAAGTTGCCTGGAGAAGTGACTGATCCCTATCTTGCTACAACCTCCTTTCAGGAAGCTGCAGAGAGCCTCCGTTTCTTCAGACCAACCATCACAGCTCCATCAGCCACTCCTCACAGGACTCTCTCGAGATCCTAAATAGAGGGTCAATACAGGGGATGATAATGTATGGAAAAGCAACTTCTACACAAGCAAAATTTAAATGCATAGCAGATTTTTTCTTTTTTTTTTTTTTCCTAGATCTCATATGAATTTGGTTCAGTCAGCTATGAGTAAAGGTCATTATCATTCACATAACAAGTGGTAATTCAGGGAAAAACTACTTTTCTTATTCTCTGCTGAAATGCAATCTTGCTGATTATTGCTCTGAACTTATTCAGCCAGTCAGTGACACCCAAGGCTGCAAAAGAAAATATGAAAAAAAAATTGTTGCATATATTAGTTCCTGTTTCCATTCATAATTTTATAACTGCAGACTAATCCTGTTAATAGGCTGGAAAATTGGCCCAATGTGTATGTTTTTCAGCCTTTTATTTCCAGACAAAACATTTTCATATTATTTCCTAGAATGGGTTTATATTATTCAAATATTTAAACTGAAAAGTTAATACCACTTTAAAAATAGCCCTAAATGTTTCCTTGTACGCATTAAGGAGAAAATAAGACTTTAATTAAAATCCTCATTTTTATTTGGTGTTGGACAGCATAGGAAGGCAAGGGAAAGACAAGACTCTGGTTGAAATATCCAGTCGGTGCTGCTCTGAGGTGCAAAACCACAGTTTCTCAAGAGAATTCACTTTATCTACCTAAGAAACTTGTTCCAGGGGCTGGGTCAAATATTTAAAGAGCTCTTGGTGGAAGGAACAGAAGCTAGAGTTGTAATTTCTAGAATAGAGCCCTGGTCTTGCCAATTACTTTTTGGGTACTGCCTATCAAGTGGACAAGCACCAAAAGGAACAAAATATAAGTGATAATAAAGGCAGCCCCAGGAGGAGGGATTTATGTAATTGAATCTCCTCAGACCCACATGGAGAGTACACTCTGGCTCTAAGCACCTGGATAGAAGAGGTCATGGACCAATCTTTTCTGACTTTTTGTCTACTAGGAGGGGAGTTTTCTGTCTTCAGGAGAAAATTCAGGGCTGTACAACATCTAATTTAAAGAGGGGTGAGGCTTACCAATTGCCTTTGTCTGCTCATGTTTCAATTTACTGTTTTCAGTTATATAGCTCCCCAGCCAGTTCCTTGTGTAAGAATAAGTGTACTGCACATTACACATTTCCCACGAAGAACCCTGGCGCTCCACCACTAAGAAATATAATTTCTTTTTAGTCTAAATCTTTGAACACTTTAAAGAATGTAGCATCTATAAATTCCCAGTCACATCAGAGTAAGCTTTCTCCTGTGTGCTTTAAAAGCAGTTAAAATGTTAGCATTTTATATAATTGGAAACCTCTACAAAAGGGATATTGGTGTTTAAATTTTGCCTTTTGAAGCAGTGAGGCCAAATGACATTAAATAGATTTTATAGCAAATTCAAACCAAGTAATCATTCTGGTTTTCAGCTGCAGTTAGCAGTATAGGCCAGGGCTGCTCAAGCACCACATTTGAATCTCCTCTTCTACTAGAGGCTGATTAAGATTAGAGTCAAGTCTAGTAACATCCAACTGGCATCATGAACACTCAGACATGACATGGAGATCTAAACCTACACAAAGAGCCAAAAAGGACAAGAACACATGGCATGCATACAGAGGTCTGAGTTACACGGGTCTTTCAAGCCAAACACATCACAGATATCTCTGTGTTGTCTGTTCTTTCTTCCTCCAGACATTTACAGTAAAGAAGTTTGCTTGAAAATATCCGTATTAAATGAAAAGTCTAATTCCATCACCACAAAGTTATCCCAAATGACTGAGAGGCTAAGAACTTTCTGACTTAGCCCTTGCAGATTAGTGTTTAACTCATCTACCTACTGTAAGACAAAACATGAAGCTCGTGCCTGGGCAAAAAAAGAAATTGATGCTTCATTTCAGTCAACTGGTAGTTGTATGATTCTCCTTCATTGACTTTAAAACTGTTCTCTTTATAGCACAATTTATTTCAACTGAGAACAGAAAATATTCATAATTATATATTTTTAATACTGTGGTTTGATTTCTCTGATACCTGTTTCCTATTCATTGCATGCTGAACTTGATTATTGTATAAAATACTGCTTTCTTTTTTTTTCTTTGGCTTTCTTGACACTGTAAATTAGAGTTAACTGCAATGCAGTAGAAATAACAGGCAAAAATACCTTTTCTAGTAGTCAGATCCAATACCACTATTAATGTAACTGGGACACTGCAAGCTGGTCTGCACATCTTCCTGTATCTGTATCAAATTTGCAAACAAGATTGCCCTGCCCCTGTGATTTTAAACAAATTTAAAATAACTATTTGCATGGAAGTGACACTTTTGACTGAGGTTTACAGAGATGTTTTCATAAATATGATCAGGCTTAGGCTCTGCCTAAGTAAACCTGGTAAGAGCTCGATTGTGAGCTGTGAGATTTTAGCTTCACAATAGCATAGTAAAGCCTCTTTAGGTTGTGCAGAAGAAAGAATAGCAACAGATCGCTTCAGATATGAAAAGCAAACTGTGTTCCATATAGGTTTGAATTGGACCCAGAATATGCTGCAAAAGTCATGGAAATTTTGAAATTTCGGTTAATTATATTTGGTCTCACATTCCTTCCATTATCAGTAATTTTCATTTTTAGTGACTCACAAGAAGTTATACCATATAATAGGTTCTGCTTTTCTCTAAACTTAATGTTGTGAAAAATTTACCGTTGTTTCAANTTCTCTAAACTTAATGTTGTGAAAAATTTACCGTTGTTTCAAAATGTGCCCTTTAGGAGTAATTTTTATAGCACAATTATGAACATGATGTTTATGAAGATCTTCCATTACCCCAATTTTTCTCAACAGAATTGTTGATGGGATTGAGGATGGAAACCATAATGAGGAAAGCCAAACCTTTGACTTCAGCTCCGATCAGCTCAGGCAGGAATCCAGGTTATCGCCTACATCCGGAGGTAAGCTTTGCCTGGGAAAATCACTCTTTAGAGGGAACAGTTTTTATAAGTGCTTTTAGTTCCACTTTATTTCTTTGATCCTCAAAAGTAGCATGAATAGATTAAACATATATTTGTACTCTCAGTACCATTTTAGTGCCACAATTGGTTCTGTAGAAAAATACAGCAAGGCCCCA
>VZTN01016997.1:219816-272983 GCA_013400515.1 Erpornis zantholeuca | reverse complement strand
GATTAATATCTATGTCTAGGTCTCAGACAACTCTTGATGGATCTCACTGTATTGCCAAAATATCTCCTCTTTTTTCACCACAGTACCATCAACCTCTGTTTTAGTCATCATCTGTTAATCTATAAAGTGCCCTTAATCAGTCATCTCTGACAACCCTATAAATTTTCCATCAGACATAACACATTACGGGCTATTTTTCATTCTCAGAAGGCAAATAAGAAAAACAGACTTGAGGTCTTGAATCACATAAACTGTGCAAAATAGCAGACTCCATTTCTGGCTCTTTTCCTGAAAACCACGGCCATAATTGAGGAGCTCAGTAGCTGCAAATAGGGCCTGGTTCCCAAAACGTTAAACTCATTTTTGGGGTGTAAATGTCAGAACTTGGGGTTCATTTTTGTGTATAAGGAGCTCTGAAAAGAGAAGTTTGTGTTCTCAGCTTTTCGGGAGTGGATGTGAAAACGCGCAGGAAAGTCCGGCCGGATGCGCTGTCCAGGGTCCTGACGAGGATCGGAAGATTCAATTCTGCGCTGAATTCCACCTAAATTAACCGCTTGCTGTGGCTGAGCTCTGAAAATGAGCACCAAAGGCTTTCCCACAGGCTGCTCCCAAGCAATCCAGGTTTCTGCAATAGTCTCCTTTCCTACAAAACGTTGCTGCAGTCAGAAGAATGCTATGAACCTTAACTCACTTATATTTATGCAATATTTTGGAGGCTGTCAGAGCAAAAGTTAAAAAAAAAAAAGTGTTTTCTTTAAAGACAGGCATGAGATTTTCCCTTATTCCATGCTGAGAACAGTGCAGCATTCATAAATATGGAAAGACTAGTTAATATATTAATTCTAAGGAACACAGATTTTTAAAAAGGGAAAAAAAGGAAAAACAAATAACATTTAACAATGTGCAGCTGTTACTAATGAATTAAGAAGCTGATTAAAAATAGAATGATGGATATTAATGCATTATTATAATCTACTATAATGCAGAAAATCTAAATGGAGAAAAAAAGTATGTATTATAAAATCCCGAAGTTGTCAGAAATTGAGAAAGTAATAGTCGTCTTAAATTTTAACTAATTAAAACTAAGTGCAAAATTGGATGCAATTCATGAGAAATTAAAAATAAGTGGGAGGAAAATTATTTCTGAAATAGATTTTTCTTTCATGCACATTCATGAAAACTCTTGAAATGGATGGTATCTCTTCTTTGTTTTTCTCCATGTTACGGATTTATTAGAACATCACGTAACGTTGTTCAGAAAAGCAGACTTTCTGTAGAAAGGTATGTCCACAATTCTAGGGAATTCTGAGTGAAAATATTTGACTCTGGGCCTAGGGCTGGTTTTTTTTTTTTCCACTGGAAATGTCATGTAACTGGGGCCTTTTCAATCCGTGTTCATTTTCTCAGATTGTTCTCTGCTGCCACAGTATGGTGCTCAGCTGCTGTTTGAAAACATGAAAAAGAGGATCTTTATCAGAGACTGCAGTTCTTTTCATGTACCAATATGACTGGTTGCCATGTAAGATCTCTTTTAAAGAGTATTAAAAAGGCTTTAAGCTGTATCTTGTATTTCCTAAGAAGTGAAAAAAACAGTTTTCAATTAAGTACCTACCGCTTTACACTAAAAAGCTCCTGTCTCTTCATGTTATTTGTATGTCATTTTGTCTTCAAAACAAAGATAAATATTGCTTTCAGTATTTGTGGATAATAGCAGCACTTCAACAGGAGCAGGCTTTTCCTATGAAAAACACTCTTTTTTTTCCTTTTCCCAGAATATCATGATCTTCTAAAATAAAATATGTTTCAGTGCAACATCATGTCTTAAAATAAGGATGGCACTAGCTTCCCTTACATGTAAGTTTGATGTGCCTCATTGTTGCACCACTCTGTGATTCAAAAATACTTTGCTAACAGTGCAGAAAAGTAAGGGTCATTAAAATCACACTGAAATCAAGAACAGATCACAGGCTACATATAATATGTCTCAGCCATGCTTTCTTACATGTATTATATTTTCATGAGCTTTACTTTCTCTCTTCAAGTACGTATCTTCAAATACTTGGGTCAACAATAAGGATGCACTCAGCCAGCTCGGGCCACCTGAGCTACGCTGCCTTGGTCTCTACTATCTTATAATCTCCATCAAAATGTGTTCTTATGTATTTATTTTCTCATTTCTATATGATATATCCCCAAATCCCTTCTGACATACAGGCAGGAGTCTTCTTAGAGCCAGGTTTTAGCTTTCAAGGCTTAAGGACAAAAGAGATAAAGTCTTACTGAACATGTGCATGGCAAGGACAAAGAACTCCAGGATTAGCACAAATCTCTTATGCAGAAGGCCTCAAATGCACACCCTACTCATACACTGCTAAAAATAAAAAAGATTGCTGAGCAATGGTGGTATTCACTTTACACACAGACATTCAGCATATTTATAGAGAAGTGCAAAAAATGGGTTTTATTATTATTTTTTGTCTGTAGTCATGTTGTTATAGTGGTAGTACAAATTCACAACAAAACATTGGGGCACCAGGACTAAGTCTTGATGGTTTTGACCTTGGAGCCTGAAGATATCTTTACACATATTAAACATGATATGTTACATGAAATAAACTGTGCCAGTGACTTCAGCATGTCTATTTAACATGCTTAAGTCTAAATCTACACTTAAATGTTTTTCTGGATCAGAGCCACAATGCTCAGTTTACATAAATTATGTGAACAAGATTTTGCCTGAGGTATTTAGAGATTTCAATATATTATACTTACATTCTAGAGCTGGTATAAAGTTCAATCAATAAATAGTTCTTTCTTTGGTTAAATTAAAAGGCATAAATCCAAATCCTTTGGACTGAGCAGGCTTTGAAATTGTTAAATAAGCCTTCAATTTCAAGGTTTCAGCCCTACAGGTAATGTAAGCCAGGCTAACCATCTTCTGGGTCTACAATCAAAGAATAAAGATTAAAATACTGCTCCAGCCCCACAGATGCATTGCACAATCACAACTCAGGAGAACTAAACAGAAACCAACTCAAACATAGCCAAAATCCCAGCAGAGTCAATGCAGTGAAGTGCTACGGGGCAAATGTAGTTAATAGCTCCACATAGCACGATTTCCCTTCCGTGCGAGTACATTCAGCATCGCTATCAACATGGTAATTATTGCTTAATGCTGTGCTACAAAGCAGGGAAAACAAATTTCTGGAAATGGAAGTGGAAGAAGACTGAAGGCATTCTAGGGTTTTCTCAGCACTCTAAGGGCCCTACATACGCTGAAAATATACACATGGCCTGCAGGGCAACTAAATAAATTTTAAAACTATGAAAAAGCTTTATGTTGGTGTACACACAGGACCTCAGACTTGCTTTTTTTGATGAGATGATATTAATTGGTTGTGCTATGTTATTTCCCAAGCACCAACTATAAAACAGGGATTCTAGTCAGCACTGAACATGGAAAGTAAAAATAGGTTCTCCAAAAAGCTTAGGGTGCAGTAACTAAAGACAAGTGCCTAGTTCTGAGATTAAACTCTCTGTGAGGACAAAACCAGAGGTTTCTCACCAGGATTACAGTTACCACATGGAGCTGTGTGGCATTCAGCCAAGTAGGAGAAAGCACTGAGAATACAGAGTAAAACCTGCCTTTTACTTGGAATTTGCCATTGCCAAGAGAAAAGGAGTCAGACCCTGCTCCTGGGTGTTAGTTCAGGCATTTCAGGACATCTGACTAGATCATGAGTGTTTTCTTTCCAGGTTGAAGCCTGGACAAGCCACATATTATTCCAGCCTTTCTGGAAATGCAGGAGTACATATTAAGGGATGGAGCAGACAGGGAACATGAGAGAGAGAAGGACAAGGAAGACAAGTCATAGACCAGGATATGAAGTTATGTGAAATGGCACTGAGATGGGGATATTGAGTGCATAGAAGAGAATGTGACTGACTACCTTGTTCAGTGCTGGTATTTAAAAGACCTCTCAGCTATTTTGGATTTGCCCTTCACAACTCAAAGAGATAAGGGGAATGAATAGGAAAGAACAAAGCAGGATAAGTAACATAAGAGCAGAAAACAAATACCACAGCTTCTTTCTTCTGGCTGGCTTAGGAAAGTATAAACTAAATGGAAAGAAAAGGGAAGGTTAGATTTGAGGCAAAGAAAGGGCAAGCCAGATGAAGGACAAGTGTGGAGTAAAGGTGAGATGAAGAGTCTGACTTGGAAATGGGAAGAGCCATGAAGCAAAAGGCCAACCTGAACAGCTACAAAAAGTCCAGTGAAAACTTGAGAAAGGTCGCTGACTTTCCAAAGGTTTCCCTGTGTGGCTACAAGATGAAAGGGTGCAGCTTGGGACCTGTGATGAAAACAGTTTGTATAGACCAACTTTGCCACACATAATTCATTTACTGTCATTCCTTTCAGGAACTTTTTTCTTAATAAAATGGATCATAACATTTTTTTTCCTCAGATGATTTCTTACCTCAATGGACTTTTTGTGCTCAAAACTTCTTTTTTTGGTGAAGTACTTCTTCTAAAAGTTTTTTGGTTTTGTTTTGTTTTGGTTTTTTTTTTTAAATGGAGAACAGTAGTAATAAAATGTGAGCTGCAAAATGGACTTAAGATTTGAATCCTTCTTCACAATTTAAGATTTTTTTACTCGCAGTTAGATAAAGAGCAATTGATGCAAATCCTTCTAGAAATTATTTTTTACTTTATCAAACAGTGTTCTTTCTGTAATTTAAGAAATAAACAACGCATGCATTTAGTAACCTTGCATCATATTAACTGCAAATGATGATTTTATTGAGTTTGGTTTTTTAAAAAATTATATATTACTGCCAATATAAACCAAAATTTGTTCTTGCAACTCTTATATATCCTACAGACAGATGGCAACATTCAACGGTGACATAGTTTCACATATCCTGCCTATTCTGTGATAGGCCAGGTTACCTCCCAGAACTCTCTTTAAACTGTAACAAAGAAATTTTCCTCTAACCTGATGGTATAGAATAGTCCCCTGTAATTTTTCATGTTATTTATATAATTTCCCTGGTAGCACACTGTGCTATTATATGCTATAAATCATATTTTATTTTGGAAGGAACTGCTGGTGGTGTTATTTTTAGGTCCAACTCTACTTCTGCTGATATCCAATCCAGCTAAGAAAATAGCTGTAGGAACATTTAAAATCTCACATACAGTGTTGGGATGACATCCATATTACGAATGTTTTGGGAACAGCAGTAGTATAGGAGTAAAAAATACACCACTAACTAAAGAGAATGTGTCCTGAACATATACACAGCTGCACATTTACACTAGTGAGAAACGAGAAAGTGGATTTATTTTTTCCAAGCACTGTTTCTGTGGCCTTTTTCAGGCCAAGTAAATTGCCACAAATTACATTTACATGACATTTCCACCTAGTTACAGTCAAATCCATTGGAAAATACAGTATCTGACACCAACAGGATTTCAAAGGTATGTTACATCACACAGAAGCCTGTAACTTCTATTTTTTTTTCAAAGACCAAGAGTATACTTTTCTTTTACGGAGCTGTTATTACATAACCTAGAGTTGAATGCAGAAATGCGAAATCTAACCTTAGAAAAACTGCCTATTTTCTTTGCTTCATGCTTTAAAACGTTCATAACTGAGCACTTAAAAATTGACCAGTAGAAAACAGTAGAACCAATCAAGTATTTTTACCTGGGTATGAAGTCATTTAGATGGTAAATAAAGGATATTTGATCAATGAACCAGCAATGTGACATCTGGTGTGCAATTGCACAGTCTTAGGGCATCATTCTGCTCTCTGGGGCACCAGCATGAATCAGGAGTAACTCATGTAAATGAAAAGTACACCCCAAAGTGGTGTGGAGTCAGGAGAAAGCGCCGTGTGCTCCAGTCTGTGCCTTCCAGTGTTCCATATCTGACTTAAGAGATTGTCTCATTTACAGAGCCCTACATTAGACATATTGCCTTCTTGTTTTAAAATATGTGTGTTTAATATTTAATTTAACAGAATTCCATACTCCAGTCTCTGTGTACTGTGCAAGTCCCTTTGAGGCTCGTGGTTTGTATGTGCAGTCACAACTCTCCTCAAGTGTAATTTGGAAGCACCATTGCCTAATGGAGTGAAAGGAAGTATCCAGCTCTGATTAATCCTGGTTCTCTAAAGAGTGAGTAATGCAAATATTGCCCAGTGTCAATTTGTAAAGTGGGCTGTAGGAGTTGAGCCAGGCACTCCAAAACTCATTTAATTTATTATGTGTGCCCGTGGAATACTGGTGGAGGTACAGGTGTCGTCAATTGTCCACACACTTCAAGCACACACAGACAATTTGGACTACCAACTTCAAATGACAACACACTCGAAAGTTTTGCCAACTCTGAAACATTGGTTATAATGCTACACACAAAACTGTTATTGCACATGAGACTGAATAAGTATCACAAAATAGGTACTGTAAATGTAAATTGTGCCTGTGCTTACATTTTCACAGAAATGTAAAAATTATTTTAAATTATGTCATGTTATGAAATATTGCATAGTATTTGCTGAGAGACACATCAATAATATGCAAAAAAATAATTTCACAATTTTAAAAAGTGCTCACAGATTTTGAACTTCTGATCTGTTGGGGCAAACCAAAGAAAACCTGAAGTTACCCAAGGCCAATAATATCAGAATGAAAATAGCAGTTTAAATGGTACCTGGGTGACCAACTCAGCTCACTTGCAGGAGAAACTATGTTCAAGAACATTTGGCACATCTAGAATGTGGGATAGCTCTCTGAAGTAAAGAATATAAACATTTAAAGGTCAGAAATAGTACAGCTAAGTTATCCATTTAAATGGGAATGGGAAATTTTGCCATTTGGCTCTGAACCATTTTGTCATTTTGCATCCTAATGACAATTACATGTCCCATACTGATATTTCACTTCCAATTTTCATAGAATTAGTGATAGTATTTCAGGAGTTAACGGAGGCAGAGTACTTTCTTTGGAGAAGATATGAAATTAGATTAGAAATTAGATTGCCTTGAAAACATTCTATGCAGCAAAATGTGCACTCAAAAAGCCTTTAGGAGTAATCCTCCAAGCATGGCTTCTTGTGACTTGAGTTTTACTTTTCCACAACAAAGAAAAAAAACCCAAAACAACTCCAAAGATCTGTGGTGAGATTCTGCCTCCTCCAAGAGACACAGTTCAAAACCTCATAATCCAGAAGTGAAATTGTTTCAAACACTTCCCCATCCTCACAATCACAGACTGCAGCAAGGGGCTGCAAAATTCCCCTGGAATGAACCCGAGGGGACCAGCAGCTCCACGGCAGCTTGACAGATGTGCTGCAGCTTTCCCCTTCCATGTTATCCTGCCCCAGCCCCGTGCCCAGCATGAGCACTCGAGAGTTTGTCCTCAGACGGCATCTTTAAACCACCTTTCACCATGTGCTACCAGGGGTATCGTCCCTTCGCCAGGAATAGAGCTTCTAAGGGCCTCTTTATGCCAATCTGATTCCTCTTATCTTACATAAGGGGCCAAGGCAGGGACAGAGCTTGCTTTCTGAGCTCTAAATCTATCCTATATGGCACGCAATTCTCCAAAGTACAGCCAGCTTCTGCTTTTATGAAGCACTGTGCAGTGAAGAATGAAGGATCCTGTTTTTCACCATTTAAAGATGTATGATAGCAACAAAGCTCTATGTTAAAATATTTAACTTGCAGAGAACTTATGGAAATTGTCTATTCAAGCTCAGCAAAGACATTAAATTGCCAAGCTGTTCTAGGACAGTTGTGTGTGGAGAAAAGCCAGAAATGCTCTGAGATTGTAATGTTGCTCACAAAGATTACAGCATGAGCCTGATTCAGAAGTTTTTTTATACAGCTTGGTGAGCTGCAAAATGTTACCATATCAATTCCTGCAAAACATACTGTGTGTGTACATATAGATATAAAAGCAGGACTTATACACAGCACATTTCCTGCCACATTTTGAGTGGCATCTGTTTGTTTAGTGTGCTGAAATATGAAAAATAATATTTAGCAACTACTGGTAACACAATGTTAACAAGATTTACGAGTATAGCTCTGTCTGTCAAAATGCAGATAAAAGATAAATCCTTCTATCTCTGTGTTTTAATCAGCCAGATCAGAGGTTTGATGAATATGCAAATGTGACTGTTTATACACTAGTTTCAGAGTGAAAGGAAACAAATTCAGTTTCATTATGGAATTAATGACAGCACTGTCCTCTAAGATTAATAATTAAAACCCTACACACATTAAGATGATAGTGCTCTTTCCTCCCAGCCTCTGTAGATTTTACTTTTCTATTTTTTAATACCCCTTTCCCTCATAATTGTTTGTCCCCCTAATTGGCATAATTAATAATTAATGCCAGTTCATGGATATGCAATAGCCATCTTTAGAACAAGAACTGTACTTAACCTACAAAAAGTGTTAAAAAATGGCTTCTTTTGTTAATTCTGTTTTTACTCTTCTCTGTAAGTTAACTTTTTTCTCCAAATTTTACGCCACCAAAGGAATCTCAACGGCCTGCCTTAATGATGGAAGCCTTTTATTTGTTTCAGTGCAGGCTATACATATGATTTAATTTTGATGTTCTCATTATATGCTGGGTTTCTTTTTAAAGCCCCTGCTGCTGGGATCAGCAGCCTTCACAGCTTTCTGATTCTGAAACACACACTACAAGTTTAGACCAAATCAAATCTCAGAGAAAAGATTAAGAGTGTGGTAAAAGTGCATTATAAAGTCTGAGAGCAAAAGTTGAAAAAAAAAAAATTGAGCAATTATTTTTTAATCTGATGATTTCTGAGTTGACACGGGAGTGGCTGAGTCATACTTGCAAAATCCTCTGGACAGGCAACAATTCAGAGAAAGATTATAGCAAAGTGAGCAGAAGTTCAGCCTTACCATCAACCCTTCTTCCTGCTCCAGAAGAACTATGACACTTCATTTTATGTGGCCATTAGGATCCATGCAGAGACTACTAAATCCCTCCTAATTGCAAATCATCAAAGCATGAATTTTTAAGAGAAAATAAAATAGGTGGTTTGTATATGTTTTGCATTATTTTATCAAGAAAAGTTA
This sequence comes from Erpornis zantholeuca, assembly GCA_013400515.1. Classification (NCBI taxonomy): domain Eukaryota; kingdom Metazoa; phylum Chordata; class Aves; order Passeriformes; family Timaliidae; genus Erpornis; species Erpornis zantholeuca. Next base: position 263,863 of record VZTN01016997.1, on the reverse strand, counting down.
TCTTTTGGGTCAAAACCATCATATTTCTTTCTGAACAGAAAAGCTCTTCCAGAAAGACAAATGGTCAGAGTATTCTAAAAAGCACATTTCTTCCATAAAACTGTTTCAAGTTTCATCTTTTAATGTCTTTCGAGATGAACTGATCCCACATAGGAGTCTAGCATTTCCTTGCCTATCAAAAAGGAAATATTTGATGTGAAATTAAATTAGCATTTGTCTATATTTCACCACACAGGTACACTTCCTCCTCCTGTGTCACTGATAGCAAGAAAACAAGCACGTGTTTGTGGGTATTTTAGCAAGGATGATGAATTATACTCTGGAAGCATTTAAGGGTGGACATCCTTAAAGAAGCCTGCTGGCTGGCAAGCATGCCTGGTACTTACCACACTGAGCCCCAGCAATTCCCTGCAAAAGTAGTCCATGTTCCTCCTCTGGAGGTTGTCCAGGTAGTGCTGAAGGCGAGTGTAGGTGTAGGGGTAGCAGTAGGCAAACTGGTAAGTGTCATCCTCTCGGTCAAAGCAGAAAGCAAAGGACATGACATAGTTCTTCCTGTGGTCTGGACAGCGATAGTAATACACATTTTTGGAGGGGATTCTTTGCCTGAAAAACAAAACCATGTATGGATATGTATTCATTGATGCATACGGGCATGGACATAAGGAATGTGAACTGAAGTGCTGTGTGAGATTCAAATTTCCTCCAAAGTGGAACAGCTTGAACAGCTGAGGAGCTGGTGAGGAGATCCCAGAGCCTGCGTTTGGGAGAATTTGTGCAGATCAGGGCCATGGCAGCTCCGGGGCCACTGTCACCACAGGGACTGCAGCTCTGCCCAGGTGCCCAAGCTGGCAGAGACACCGCAGCAGGGAGAGCACAATACAACCAGGGTACCCATTCCCACAAAGAGAAAAGGATATACAGGGTACCCAAACATCCTCTACTTCACTATCAGGCTGCTGCAAGCTCACACCACTCATACCTCACACACAAGCTCCAACTAAACCTCTGTCTAGAGCAGGGCTACACCCTCTGTTAGAGGTTTAATTCACCAGCACAGAGAGGAGGCACAACTAATGAAGGAATGTCAGCATAAGGCAATACTGACAGGACTATTACTGAAATTCAGAACATCTTTTTATATATATATTTATCCTTAATAGTCAGGGGATACATATCAACATCTAGCCAATTAGTGGAACAAAAGAAAAATCCTTGAGGTTAAAAAACAATCAATCTAAAAATCATACAAAAAAACTTCAGGTATGGAAAATAACCAGGTCTTAAAATAGAAAGCAAAGGAGAAAAGGGTATTTGTTCCCATTCCAAATTGGACTGCTGCCCTCCTCAACATTTCTGGTTTATCTGACAAGATATAAATGAATATACATGATGACAAAAAATTATAATAAAGATGTTTATGTCATTGTTATCAAGGTGGTATTTCTTTGTGGAATATCAAATATCTGCCTGGAATCTCTCACACAACTCCAATTATTCTGTTACTTTTCAAGAGAAATGAGTAATATTCCAGAGGTGGGTCAAAAACTTGTTCTATGGATGAGAAATGTTCGCCATTCCTGTTTTTATGCTTTATTCATTTCTTAGGTGGAATTTCCAGCTTTATTCAGACAGGAATAGTCTCCAGTCATGCCATGCACTTGTAATTTGATGTAAGTAACTTACCAGTCATGTTTGGCAACAAAACACTATAGTCCTGCAGACTCTACCTGATTCAATTACACAACCTTATAAACAGGTCTCATCTAATGATTGAAGCAGATCTCAGCTAAACTGGGATCATGGTGAGGGAAAAACAAAACAAGATCTACAGACATAGCACCAGTAATGTGTCTCTTTGTAATCATTCCAAGAAGCAGGTCTGCTGCAGAACATCAGTTTTGGCATCCCTGGCATTGCTAACATGAATCAGAGGACAAAACCCCCTCATTATACACAGGTATGTGTTTGCCAATTAGCAACAGTTAATGAGTCTGACCAGCAAGACTCGGGATCTACAAAGAGAAACAGAAAGGAATTGAGATCTTCTTGAGAAAGTAAAATAAAAACTAGTGATGCAGTCAATCAACTCAGAATAAGAATTTATCTTCCCCTTTTAACGCCCTGCTTCCTGAACGTTCTGGGCCTCAGTAATTTACTTCACTGTCACGACTGAACATGAGCCTGGGTGTGCCTGGGTGGCCAAGAAGGCCACTTGTAACAGCAACAGTGTGGCCAGCAGGACCAGGGCAGTGACTGCCCCCTGTACCCAGCACTGGTGAGGCCACACCTTGACTCTGGATATTATGAAATATTTCTTGAGTGAAAGGGTTGCCAAGTGTTGGAAGAGGCTGTCCAGGCAAGTGGTGGAGTCACAAGGTATTTAAAGGATGTGTGGATGTGGCACTTGGAGACGTGGTTTAGGGGTGACATTGGCAGTGCCAGGGTAACAGTTGGACTCAATGATATTAAGGGATCTTTCCAACCTAATGAAATCTATGATTTGATGATCTGTTTGTTAAATAAGATACCTGCTTATCACTAAGATCTGGAAATTATATTTAAGGCACACATATAAAAGACAGGAAAATAAACCCTTTATTTTTTTTTAAAAAAAGTATCAGTAGGGAAAAAATGCCACCAGCCATCTGCATGCAGCACTCTTACCTAATGGTTTTCTTCAGTATCTTAACATATTTCTATCATTCGCCCTTACTCTGGAGTGCTATAGGACATCCCTCATTTGATCTCAAATCAAGCAGATGATATGGCAGTGGGTAAATGTATTCCAGCTCCCAGTCCTCAAACCCTAATGCAAGTTTAAACAGTATGTTGCTGAGTTGTTGAACTTTATTTGTTTCCAAATTAGCATGGGAGAAATAATAAAGGACAAGCCTCACTTTGTGCTATAAAAATTTCATGTAAAATGAGACCAATAGGAGGAACTTCAGGATTTTAGAAAGGCTAATGCTAATTGAAATTCATCTGCTGATAGTTAATGTTTAAATGACACATAGTTCTCCTTGGTTCAAAAACTTTCTACTTTTAAGCAAGTTGAAGACAACTTTGTTAATGTATTAAAGGCACTTTTGATATTTCATTCCCTTTCCCCTTCATTATAAAAGCTAAGCATCTGTTTTATTATCCACTTTGACACATCACTTTATGGCCGCATTTGGCTATTATGGCTAATCTTGATGTCTAGGACATCTGGTATTGACATTTCAGTATCTGGTGTCTGACACAACAGCAGAAACCATCCTCAGTTCCTAGGTTTAAATTCACCCTCTCAGGGCAAAAAGTGGCCAAACTCTTAATTCAAACCATATCTTCCAAAAATAATTATAATAGTACTCCTGTCACTGCTAATCTATTTTTATCTCTCCTAGCACTTTGTCACTGCTAATCTATTTGTGAGTCATATAGAGAAAGAGTGTTAGCGTTTAGATACCAACAACACATCTTTACACACAGGAGCCTAATCAGATTGAGATCTTATCAGGGAATTAAAGAAGAAAAGAAAAGAAAAAAGGGAAAGAAAAAGAAAGAAAAGAGACACAGTGCTAGATATCACCAACTGAGTTTTTGATAACGAAAAGACATTGCTCAGTTCTTGAATTAACCTTTGTGTCCTAGACACACTATTGTTTACTCTTTCCCTTTTTTGTTCTATGCCTTCTGGAAAAGGACACCCACACACTGTGGCAGCAGCTGCTCCTATTAATTTAAAGCTATTACAAAAATTAAAATTAAACCCAATTACTTTGGCTGGTTTATAGCTGGGGAACGGCTTAGTCTGATTGTTCCCTCTGGTTATGGACAAAAACAATATTCCTACCTACAGGCAGCTGCCAGTGGAATACTAATGCATCTAAGGCCTGGCAGGAACAGATTCAGAATGCAGAGTCTAACTGCATTTCTTACTAAAGAAAAATATCTTATCATGGATCTGCAGAAACGCACCAACTTCTTACACTGTGAGTCACAATGAAGCCGATTTGTAGTTAGGAAAGCAAAATGATGGTGGAAACCTTAATGCTCCAATTCGTCCCTTTGCATTTCCAGGCAGCTCACACTCAGCAATGCATCCTGCTAATTGAAACACAACTGCCCAGATCTCTGAGCTCCTAAATGGTTATTTAAAGGAGAACCACCCCCGTTCCAAGCACAGCCACGGGGAATAACATGGAAACAACCCATTTCCAGACTGTTTTCAAGATGTATTTAAAGAAATGAAGCTTGATATTTTACATCGGTTTGACACAAATTCAGAATGCCTAGTCGTAAAGATAAACACAAAACTCTTTCTGTCCAAGGAAGAAGGAAGCACAGAAACAGAAAGTTCCTCTCTATTTTGAACCTCACAGTCCAGTGACAGTCCAAGGCTGGAGCCAGTGGATTTGAGTGTCTTCTCTTACCTTCCAAGGCAGCACTGCCAACCCAGCAGATTTGTTACTCCAAGTGTGAGTGTGCATGTGCTTGCCTGTTCCTGTCTGTTTGCTACAGTGCAGTCTGGAGTCAGAACTTTTGCTCTGTTTTTGTAGTGTGCATCAGGATCAAATTTGCCAGTGTACAGAAACCAAAAATTAAAATTGTAGTCCTCATCCAGTACCAAAACCTGGACTTTAGAGGCCCCAGGATTTTATTCCTTGTGACTACAACAGGCAGTAAGGGGTACAAATGAGCTTTGAAAATTTTATCCTCACTATACTTTCAATTTGAACGTACTTTTAACTTCAACTCTAATTATTTTGATCTTAAAATCAACCTTTCTTATCTGTCTCACTTTTCTTTTCTCTGTTACCTTATTTCCATTTGAAAATTGAGAGTTAATATCAAGGCTTTGGAGGACAATCACTGGGGGTAGTGGTGGTACTGTTTTGTGGCATCTGTTCTCTAAGTTTAAAACATAGAAGGGTGCTAATCAAATCCTCTAATGGCCCCACAGCACAAATAATTACAAAATAACAATTTTTGGAATGCTTTCCTCTCTCTATTGCATGACCAAAGCAGGGAGCTCAGGCCCAGCCAACTTCCCAATGACTTTAATGAGCAGCATAAATAGTCTTTGGACTGCTTTTAATATGGCACTCGCAAAGTAATTATTCAGTTCCTTGCCTCCACAGGATCGGGTTAGACACATCGCAGTCAGTAGACTTCAAAATAAAATTATCATCTTTGGAGGAAAAACAAAAAACTGCAGGTGCTGTAAAACATCAATGGCCAAAAGAAAAATTATGGGACCTGACTTGTAGGGAAATGCTCAGATTGGGGTGCAGGGTTAGCTGTGCTGACACACTGTGGTGATCACTTTCAATTGCCATCAATTTGCATGGGTAGGGATACGACTCAAAAATTTACAAATTTCCAGGCTTTCCTATAGAACTCAAAGGGATGGGCCTGAGTCACAGTCTCAGACAAAATTATGCCTAATGACTCAAAACCTGATCCTGATTCAACTTTGAAAAACAACCTCCAGGTACTTATTGACGTTGCCCTAAATACTAGATTTGGCTACTCTTTCTGAGTACTCAAATTTTAGTCCTAAAGCTGGATGTCCCCAGTTATTAACTGCAAGGAATCCAGCAAACTCTGGACAAAATCTAATGATGTAAATCATGTGCTGCAATCTCCTGTTCTGGGAGGCAGCCCTTTCCAGCTGAAGGCCTTTCTGACTTCTTTCTCTGTTAGTCTAAGCCATAATTTTTCTTCTTGCTTATTCTTGTTGACAAGTGGAGCTGACCATCTTCAAAATTCTTAGCTTACTTGTGACAAAATAAGTTTGTAGGGTTTTTTTCTTGCACATAATTTTATATTTGATTCACAGAGCATGGAGTGACAGTGAATATGCCAGAGAGTGTTAAATATTTTTTGCAGACAACTGAATGGGTTTTGGCACGGCTAACTCAGTTTCAGACACTGCAAAATAAGTTCTGCTTTTATTCTTCCTACTGTGTACTACAATATTCCCCAAATATTTTCATAACTGAAGACCTCAAAGTTTTCCACCTCTAACAGCACCTGGTTTCTTCTCCTTAACTATAAAAACCAAAATATCATGTAATTCAATTTCATAAAAATCAGAAACTCTACACATGAAACATGAAGCTTTCATTTTTTTAATTGAAATAATTAAGCAATCTCTATCAAGACTGTTAGGTAATTCAAATAATGAATGTACAAAGATTGCTTGAAAAGTCTCTTCATTCTTTACAACTTCAAGGAGAAAACACTGCATTTTCAAACATTTTTTACTCTAAAATGCTATTAATTCATTAAGCAATGGGAAGTTTTTTTTTTTTTTGAGAGAGAGTTTGCATGTTAAATGTTTATAATAAACATTGTGTTGGGTACCTGGATCAGTGCTAGTCAATATTTCTTTTTATGAGACCAGTGCATCAGATGAATCAGTCTTATTAGCTGATGCTAAGATATCAAGATATCCCGAATGTACGTTACTCCATTTTTACTTCTTGAAAGCCAAAACCTCGAATCAAATTTTTGTGAGCAAATGTTATGAGCATTATTTTCCAAATTTTATACCTTGGATACATCCAGGAGGAACTTTCTAAGAAAGGTTTTTATCCAAACTGTGTCTTCAAGACAGTGCAGTGTTCTGACTAGGAAAACTCAGTGGTGGAGAAACAAGAAATAAAAACATAGCAGTGGAAAATGTCCTTTGTCCTCTGTTTGCAGAATACCTTACACAAATGTGGTCCAACAGGCCAGTCTTGTAGGTCCTAGAGCAATAGTAACAAAAACATTTTTCTTCCTAAAAACCAGAGGGAACCAGTGGGAGTCATTGCTCTTAAGAGTGACAAGAAATGCTGATGTACCATGTGGGAAGCACAGGGAAGAAGCAGGGAAGGGTCATGATTACAAGATATGAAGCAATGCTGAAAACCTGTCCCCAGGTTCATTTCTGCTGGCAGAAATGAAGTCACCATCCTTTGGTTTGCCAGAATAAGGAGAATGAAAGGGAGGGCTGATAAATTATAAGATGGCAATAAACAACTTTTTTAAATGACTGAATTAATTTTAAGCCACTTCATATGAGATAGAGTGACACTCAACCCCTCAAATGGAGAAAAGTATTGTTTCAGGTTCTCCAAAACTTGGTTTTGTGGGGGGAGGTTTCATTCAATGCTTTCCATTACTCCTCACTTGTCTATCTCCCTTAAACATGAAACTTGTCCACGAAGGTCAAAATTTGTCACTCTTTCTACATAATACTTTAATGTGTCTGAGAGCAGCTGTCAGCTGATAGCAAAATCCAAAATCTTCTGCCAGCAGCAGGTACAAGTGGGATTTCCAGCAGACAAGCATCCAACTCCCCTTCTTCCTCCCTCCTGCCTACCCTCAGAGCCAAAGCTATACTCCCCCCTCAATCTTTTGTTTATTCTGTCCAGTTGCTAAATCTCAAACTGCAGTGACTTTCCTCTGAAGCAGCAGTTCCAATGCTGCAATTATTCCACAGAAACTCTCTTTTAAACTGCAGGGATAATGAATGGTGCCGATTTTTTCTGCTGTTGAAATATGATTTGCCTACTGACCACAGGTATTGCAGCCATGGATTGTTTCAAGAGAAATATCTCTATGCAGCATTTGTAAATGACAAAAAAGAAAGAGAAGGAGAAAAGCTGACTTTCCTCAAAAAATATTAGTTATTCAATAAAATTATTAGTTAGCCATACATGTGTTGTGGTCCTCTGAAGAGATCACGAGTGTAAGAGAAGGAAGTGGGGGCCAGCATTTATGTTCTGAAATGCAGCTACTGGGAGAGAAAAAAAGATACAGATTAAAAAAAAATTAAAAATACTTCAATGGCACATGAGAATTTGTGATAAGAATCACTGAGTAAAGTAAGGAACAAAGGAAGAAACAGAGTGACACACCACTGTAGTTCCAAAGTTTGAAGTGCAGAAAAGAAAAACAAAATTATTTGGAAGAAATTGAAAAAGAGTAGCCATAGTGCTGTAAATAAGTGGAAAATTAAAAAAAAAAATAAAGTCAGCATAAATAATGTTGTAGTAGAAAAAGGTGAGGACAAGAAATGTTCCACCTCAGCACAATGCCTGTCCTGGCTGTGACCTATACCAGACTCTCTGGTCATAAAAGAGCAACTCTCCTGACAACTTCAGAAAACAGTTTGAATATACTGACATCAGGGAGAAAACAAGCAAATAAAACCCAGAAGAATGTGTATCTCTGACTGCATTGGAACAGAAGGTAGATCAGGAGACAGAGAGAAGGGGACAAGCACACCACAAGCACACCAGCTTCACATTGGCCAGGAACAAGGTAATGGAATGACTTAAAATAAATGCCCTTTTAGGCTTTTGCTTTGTCTACTACCTCTGGAAAGAAAAATTATGCTTGAGAGAATCATGACCTGGACAAATTTCAGGAAAGGCTGCTTGGTGAGAAATAGTTAATTATTACTATGAATCTCTTCAAAATACATTTATTTCAGTTTTTGTTTGGTTTTTTTTTGGTTTTTTTTGGATTTTTTGCAAAAGACAATTCAAATGAGTTCCAAAGAATTTCACCAAACAATTTGTCCATTAGCATAACAATTTAACATTTTCATGACCAAATTCAGCATTTTACTCCATAATTCTTTCCTGTCTCCACTATAATCTGACATACAATCCCTTCAGATTATGTTGGCTGGAAAGCACATACTTACAGGATGATACAGGCTGTGAAACTGAGTCCTTATGATGTTTGGAGCATGTGTTGGCCTGGGAATGAGGGACCAACCTCAATCCCAAATTCAAGTCCCTGAACTGCACTGCCAGTAGACCACTGGGTCAGCTCTAATAGCCTCTTAGCCTCAATTACCTAATTAGCCTTTCCTTCAGTCTCCTCTTCTCCCTTTCCCATCTGTTCATCTATTCCCACCACTCCCTGTTCTTCTGCAAGAATAATTTTAAAAATCTATGTTAACTTCATTTAGGTTAGTCTCAGGTGGCTTCTCTATGCAAGAATAATTTATAAGTCTCATAAGAGCCCCAACTTGAGGAAGCATTTCAGTAACATATGAATTTCTGAATTCCATGTTTAAAATGTTGATGATTTCACAGTCTACATACAAAGTTGAGATTTTTAATTTATGTCATTTAGATGTGAATTTTAACTAACTAGCAAAGAAAGGAGAACAGATAGGAAAGAGGTTTTTGCCAGTTGTAGCTTGGTTGACACTGAACTATCCTTAGCAAGATCTAAAACCCTCTGGAAGGCTTTGCCTTCCCAAAATATATTATTCCTGATAAAGATCACTGCATCTCTGATAGCAGATGATGTATGAGCAGGATAAAGACAAAAGAAAACAGGAAATTGTCATCATGGATCAGACTTTGTTAGCTGGGGCAACTTCTCCCTAATATTATGCTTTATCCTCTCGTCTGTCCACACACAAGGAAGACCAAGTTGAGTAATTCATTTTTAATGCCCCATTTCTTACACCTTCTAGCACCTTGGTCATTTTTTCTACCAAAACAGTATCTCAAATGACTTCTGCTCTGGAACTGCCAACAGCAATGTTCAGGGCTTTTCCCTTTAGTCAGAGGATAACATTTTTGTGTGGTTTCCTCCACATACTAACTTCTCATTTATCAGGAATGAACCTTCTTCTTAGGTTGCCCAGAAGTTTGCAACAGTGTGCTACGAGCTTAAATTACTAACTAATTACACGTCATTTGTAAATGTTACCACCTAATCCTTCACATCTCTCTCCCAAGATCATTAATAAAGATATTTAGCATGTGACCTGATAGGTAACTTTAAGAAACACAGCTGCTGTCCTTTTACTGGGATGAAAACTGACCACTTAGCCCTCTGCCTATTTGTTTCCTTGTCGGGTTTTGATCTATGAGGATACTTGCCCTGTCACCATATGTGACTACTTAGCCTTTGCAGCAGTGTCTTGTGACAGACTTTGTCACATGCTTTTAAAAAGTCAAAATACATTATGTCAGGCAGCTCGTCTCATAAGCCTGGGAGCTGAAACCCAAAAGTGAGGAAACATTCCCAGGAATTCCCAGGGGGAAAGTGTACCTTGGCATCCAATGCAATCAAATGGAGATAAACTGGAAATGTTGGTGAGAAAGCCAGAAACACCTTTCTTTGCAATTATACATTTAAGCAAAATTATGAGCTTTTTTCAGTTACAAAGGGAGCTATTTCATCACAAGGAGAAAATGTGGGAAAGCCCATATCAACTGACTGTCCAAGTGAGTCAATCCATGAAGAGCATATAGCAACAAAATACAAAGGTTATACCCTAAAAAAGAAAAAAATTTTAAAAAAGGAGACTTGAGTTCAAGCCTTTTGCAAGATGAGTGAGTACCAGAAGCTCTTTAAGCCTCTCCTGAGAACTGAGAGCCTGTGCCTGGCTCTAAGCACTGTGCTTACTTTTCCAAGGGTTGAAACAACAAAACCAGTCAGCAGAGGGATGGAACAGTGGGTGAGAGCACCAGAGCTGTGGCCAGCAGAAGCACTAAGTGTGGCCAGCAAGGAAGTGTTTGGCTGGGGGAGTGAAGAGTAGCTAACAAAACAACCCAGTGGCCTCACTAGATGAAAACATTGTTGGTATAGTTATACCTCAGGAATTGGTTCTTGCTATTCTGAACATCCAACCCGTCAGAGTTCTCTTTGATTCTTTTAAGGAAATCTTTGTATATATTACCAATTAATTCCTTATTTTTGAGTGGGGGAAATTCCGAGCACTAGTGATCTCAGGACTGGTTTCTGGGCAAGGGAGCATGTCCGTGTGTCAGCAGCTGACCCCCTTAAATTCAGACCTGGCCCTTGTTGCTCTCAGTCAAGTCCAGGGAAAAAGGGTTATCGAACTCTTTTTATTCCTCTCTCTTTCCTGTGTGGCTGTGACTGGGCACTGACAGGCAGGATGCTGGGCTAGAGGAAATTTTGGTCTGATCCAGGATGATCATTCTAATTCCTTTTTATGGGCACATTCACAGAGTTCTGAGCAATGTAGTGAGACATGGTTTTCCTTTGCTGAACCTGTTCTCATTAAAGTCTCTCACATCATGATCTTCCAGGTGCTTTATTATTCCCTTTTAAATTCCTGTTTCGACCATTTGCAATGTGCAGATGTAATGCTTACTGGTCTAAATATAGGATAAACCCAAGATACTTCCCAACCCTCTGGAACAGAGCTAGTTTTAATGAGAGTGCATATCTTTGTTAGCAGTTCAACTAATTCATTCCTAATCTTCCTCAGAATTCTTTTATACATAGATCATGTGGGACTGATGATTTACTACTTTTTAATTAATCAATTTTCTCCATCTTCTCAATCTCTGATAGTGCCTCATCTTTATTCCCAGAAAAGAGCAGGTCTAAGATAGGTACCTCCTTGTTTGCTATAAAGACTGATTTATGCTGTAGAACCACCTGATTTCTTTGTGTGAAAACACATAATTTTAAAACATGTACAAGATGTGACAACGTGAAAGCAAAATAATTTAAATTCAGCATTGCAAAGTTTTTATTTCTTCCCCAGGCTACACATCTTGCACATACACAAATTTTATTCTCCATGCTTCTCTATGAGCTCCTTCAAATTCCCTGCTTTCACCTCCCTCCATTGAAAAACTACTTTATAACATTCTCCTATTCTTGAGAGTGTTGCAGAGTACCCATCTCCAAGGGTGCTTGCATTTCTCTGCTACAAGGAGAGGCTGTAGGTCTCCCATTTATCCCCTGTGCCAGCATGTGGCCTGTTAGCAATGGCAATACTGCATTTCCAGGGCTAAACGTGCATGGTGCTGGGCAGCCCTGCCTTTCGTGTTCTTCAGTTATCCCTTTTGGAGATAGCACTCAGAGCTATCACATTAAACACACAGTGCAGAAAAGAAAAAAGAAGCCTGGAAGGAAAATCCCCAGTTTTCCCAGCCAGAAGGGAACAACAAACATGGCAAGCCCTTTCCTTGAAAGATGAAAATGAATGAAACAGGACTTCAGTACTCTGGCTCACAGACCGAGAGCTGCTGCTTTGCAAATGCCCTGGGCTGCCCAACTCCAACACATGCTGACCTCGATCCCTCTCCCCACTGAGCCAAGCTCTAGGAAAAACCAGCACCTGGATGGCCACCTAGAGATTAAAGTCTTTATTTTAGTGAGGAAATATATTCTAAGATTATCTTGCTACTTAAATTCTTTGCCATCTTATTCACATTTTTCTTTTTGCCAGCTAATGCTGGTTCAGAAATAACCTGCCCAGGCTTTCTTCCCCAGGTAACAGAGATGAGCAGAGATGCAAAGGTGCTGGCCTCAGTCTACAGGGGAAATAAAAGACAATGCCCTCCTTCTCTCTTTTCAAACATTCTTGGCTGCCGACCCCCAGAGTAATATTGATCTAAGGGGAGACTAAGTATCCTGCCCTCTTGGTCACTCCTTATTTACAGTACACATGAAAACATGCAAGCAGAGGGAAAAAGCTGGGAGCAGGGGGACTGGGAAGTCAGAAAACATTGTACACACATGGGATTTCTCATCCCAAACACAAAGTTAAAAAAATGAGATGCTGCAAGGGTTGGAGCCGTTGAAGACAGGAGAAATTGAAAAATGATGTGTTACACTAATCTTGTTTTTCCAAACTGAATGTGTGATATCACCCAGGCCACTCCAATTTTTCATAATAATAGTTACCGCATCATTTTTCTTGATAGTCCTTTAAAAAAATATTCATTTTAGGAAAACTGTGTGGTTTGTTGTTTTGCTTTTTTTCCCTCTACCTGAACAGTCAGTGTCACAAAATGGAGCAACTGCAATCCTTATGCATATTTAAAAGTACTGTCCCATTTCACCGTGCTGAGTTTGTTTAGACTACAAGAGCATTACCTCCTTTACCCTCTTCTGCAATATAACTAGACATGATGGCGAGGGGAAGGGAAATGTAGGATACATTTTGTTAAATTACACAAAGTTTTATTTAGCCTTGAAAGACTCTTCACATTCTCTTGCTGCTGAAGGTAACGACAAAGTTCTAGACATTTTCCTTCCTCTCTAGGCTGTTACAAAACAGGGTGAGAGAACGTACACACTGCTCCCAGGTCAGCACAGAGGCTGATACCCTGTGAGAGGATGGTACAGGCTGTACACAAGGCAGCTGCCTACAAGCCAGCGATAACCAGCGCAATGCAGAACTCCATATCTGGCCAACAAAAGCATTTTTTCTGTGCTCCCAGGAAATGCAATCAAACTAGAGGAGACCCTCGTTGCTCTTCACCCCTCAAAGATTGTCTGAGCTAAATCTTCAGGAAGCTGTGGGAAGAGGTGTGGAGATTTACAACAGGCAGTTTGAGTTCCAAGTGACAGATATATACCTGTAAAAACTATTCCTCCAATGATTTCTAGGCACACACCGTAAGGCTCTAGAGAGGTTACTCTTAAAATCATTGTTCAAATGTTTGCACTTCCAGGGCCTAATCAGTGAGAGAATCTAAGCAGATGCTGCACTAGTTGCAAGCCCAGACCCATCACCACATATTCCTAGTACTGTGAAATATATGTGGTGCTCTTAGATTTCAGATGAGGAAAAAAGTGGGCAGAGAACACCCTAAAAGAAAGTCTTAGGTCACAGACTCCAATGATAATTTTAAAAAAAGGAAAGCAGAAAAGAACCCAAGATGATGGGGTAGCCTTCTATATTTCACAGTATTTCCTGAACTGATCAGCACCAACAGCTGTAAAATACAATTTAAATATCAAATAATACATGGCAGGGTGTGAAAACGTTATATAAAGTAAAATACTATTAATTCTGTCAGCTTTGTCTCTCTGTTTTGCAAATGAAATATTAGTAAGTAGTAGTAATGTTCCTCTCTTTCAGGTTTTTACCCTGCTATTACCTTCACCATGTTATATCACTCTGCATAAAAAACACTTACACCTACAGAAATGTCAGTAGGACTATCATTGCATTTTATTTATATTTGATGTAAGCTTTCCTGGGGATTATTTTACATTTATCCCAGGAAATCATCTGTTTCACATGTCTAAAGGTTTGGTCCAAACACTACTGTTTTAGACAAGTAAAGCTTTATAGGACTGGCACTTTTATTAAAAACATCTTTACTGCAATAAGGCTGAGGTGTTGAGACAAAACATCTAAAAATCTTCCAAAAAGTGTCAAGAAGCAGTAATATTTATTCTTAAATAAGAGAAAATAAGAGAAAGCAACATATGGGATACAAAAACTTTTGCAAGCAAATCATCTTCAAAATGCTCCATGTATGGTGTATTTCCAGGAGAATGACAGGACATTTGTCAATATACTTGTAGGAAATACTTGTAAGAGTACTTGACAAATAATATATACAGCTATCAAGTTAAACACACAAATGGTGAAAATTTAGGTTGTATTAAATTTAAATATTTAAAGGCTTTCAAGCAGGAGTGACAATTTCTTATCTGTTGCTTTTCCAGGCAATACCATGTATCAAACATTGTCCCTCTGGTCTTTAAATGGGACCAGAAGGCACAGAGCTGTTATGTATCCAAATACAGGTGGGTGTTAACTATCATGGCCAGCATCTTAGGAAATTTAGCCATGTAATACTGAAGATAAAATGTGAGGTATTGTAAGTGAAATAGTGTGAAAAATTCAGTACATATACACCTGCATTCCATTTAAAAAAATACATCAAGCTATTGCTTAGCACACTGGTTTGAAATCTTTGTAGAAGGCTTTTCATCAGTCTCATTTTCCCACAGTTGTACATTAGCTTAGCTTTAAGTAGATGCACAGTCCTGCTGAACATGAACCACGGTTTTAAGTAGGATTCATAAATTAGGGTTCAGTATTAAGAGGAAGAAGATAGATGCCATTTCCTACTCCGTTAATGACTATAAAAATTCAAGCACAGGAAAAATATATGCTGAAAGGTCTTAAAAGTTAACAGCTGACTTTAAAGAAGGAAGCCCACATCCTACATTAAACCATGAAAATAGAAGAACAAAATTTATTTCTGTGTAGTTTCATATACTATTTGTATATATAAAAACATGTATTAGTTTAGGTCCTGCAGCACTAAAAATGAAAATATAAAAACCTCTAAAAGTTCTTTACCTTTATTTACCTGGATTAGAACTGGGAGAAAAAAAAATTATGACTTATAGCATTTTCAACTGGATGTGATCATGCTCATATTCCTTTCTGAATCTCTGTCTCTGAATCATTAAACCATTAACCATGATGGCCTGCCTGGTTAAACCACTTACACCAGATAAAATCCATGCTCCCCACGCAGCAATGCTAATGCAGATAATGTGGGCCTGCAGTGCTCCTGCTGCTCAGATCGCTGGAGTCTCCCACCGGGAGATGCCTGGTTTGTGTTTGTCCCACGCTGCCGCAGGATGTGGACACATCATATTCTCAGGGGACGAGGGTAAGAGGCCAAGCCATTTTCATAACTCAAGCAAACCAGATCTGAACCCAACTTTCAGTGAGATCAGTCTGCACAGTTGCTGCTCTCAGCCTGTTTCTAGCACTCGATTGTTAGAATGCAGTGTGGCTTCAAGTGACAAGAGTCAGCTATTGCAGACAGCCAGCACAAAAACTGCCTATGACTGTTATTATTTTAAAATTGCTACTATTAAATTCAAAACAGACAATATAAATGGAAACATTAAAAAAAAATATTGTTTTAAATTGAAACCATGAACATCAAAAAGGAAATTAAATGACCTCAGGAATAAATAGGAACAGCACACACCTACCATAACCCAGTGCTTTTGTTTCACAACTGCCTCTCCAGTGCTTGAAACCTCTGATCTGCCAGATAAACACACTGTAACTCATCATTTACCCCCCAAAATCCCCATATCAGGCGAGCCCTGTTACAGCCACAGAGTGTCCCAGGATTTGCACAGTCAGGAAAAGCTCTTCAAAACTGTGTAGAAGAAATTCTGCAAATCCAAAAATGAAGACCTAAGGAAAGGCTTGTAAATGCAACATTTCATACCTCCTGAATGATGACACAAGATCTCTCTGACAGTTGCCTGAGAGAGAGCTAATGGAGCTGACAAATTCAAGAGAGATAAGAAAGGCACAGTAACACTGCCTATTAGAACAACAGATTGAACTGGGCAAAGGAGACAAGTCCAGCCAGAAGAGCTCATGGGCCTTAAAGCTTTCTGCTTTTCTCTTTCTGCTTTTCACCCAGTTCATTTCATAAAATATTTTACCTTTAGCTCATATCCACTTCATGACTGAGCATACTGGTTACAGGTTGGTTGTGCCTTTGATTCCTTTTCGGTCTCTCCCAAGCAAACACTCTAAGTGACTCATCTTACATCTCCACTTTTCCCGGAATCGTGTCTCATGATTTCCTCCCACCTCCTTCCACCACCGTAACACATTTCATCAGCAAAAAAATGCAAAAACCCACCACAGACTTCATTTGGGAAGCCATGGCCATAGGAGAAGTGCAGTGTTTTAGAGCAGTATCCAAAAATCAGAATTGTTATCTATTTGTCAGTTGAACCTGATAATCAGAGTAAAGACTTTGTGTGTAGCTTAAAACCTGGACTATCCCCCAAATTGTTAGGCCACATTCCATCTGACCAGGGAAACATCAACATTAGATTTTTAAATGACACCTGCACTGACAGACGAGTGACTGGCATACCTGACTTCAGCACTTGCAGGCACTGCTATGCAACACATTAAGGCAATATAAACAAGCAAAATTTTATATTACAGTAGTTAAATTTAAGTCTTTTCTTCTGTTTTCCACTGTGTCTGGCAGCTTCCTACCCTGCAAAATCTCATACATTAGTATTAAAACATTGTATTCCATCCCAGAGAATGATCCTGTCTCTATCAATGCCTCACTGTATCTCACCAGCCTTTTAAGACCAGTTTCAGGCATGTAAAGAATAATGAAAAGTTCAGAAATTTATTTTGATTTCCTGCAATATGCTACCCAACAGTTTTCTGTTGTGTTATATGACCTTTCTGCCTAGCTAGTGTTTTGCTATTGATTTTAATTACTCAGTTTAATTTACTGCATGCCAACACAAAGCTGTTTACTCCTACTTGCCAAAATGTTGTCGTAGTCTCCCAGAGGAGGGCAAAATGAGAAAACTGTATATGTTTTACAGTTACATGCTATTCATTATAAAGAATTTAATAGATTCACTTCACATAAATGTCACCACACTCACATGTAGCCACTAAACACACAAAAACATCACACAGGAATGAAAATTCCTGTGCCATTCAGAGAAGAGGTACAATATAAAAGCCTTAATTTATGAAAGGCTTTGACTTGAAGCAGTTTAGATTTTCTGCTTTGCCATTCTCCTCTGAACAAGTGAGGGAGTTAGGGCCATATGTTCCCCTTCTGCATAAAAAAATCATGGACAGAAATGAATGAGTCCAAGAACCTCACAGTGATTATAAATGCAGGTAAATTCTACTTTGCCCCACAATCCAACTGCAGGGTGAGAAAGAGGGAATGCTAATTTCTGAGCACTCTTCTCTGTTCCTCTTCTTGTCACACATCACAGAAATGATGAGAACAAAGCACTTTGTGAGAGGATTCTACAAGTATTAGCAGAATGTTCTTCCAAGAGAAATTATGTTGGGATAATAGAAGTTGCCAACACCGGAAGGTGAAGGAAGATCATTTCTGAGGTAAAAGCCAAGCCCCTTTACTGAGCAGTGCTTATCAGTCCAGTTCCTCTGTGAGGAGACAGATAGGAAGGGATTGAAGGGCTGGAGAAACTCTGGACAAGCATCCCTGTCTCTTACTACACCTTGGAAAACCTACAGGTGAATTAAACCTTTTATTTCTTTGTAGAGAAAACATAAAAAAAAAAAAAAAAAAAAAGGCAATTTCAAAACCCTCATACCAGCTCGACATTTCTGCTAGACATGAAAATTCACAAAGAGGTAATTTAGTTCCCATATGATTATTTTAAAACCTACTTTCATTTTCTTTCTTTCTCTGATCCATGGTCATGGAATCCTATTGTGCTGGGATTCTAGAGACCCAAAAAAATGCCCAAACTTGCTCCAGTGATGAATGAAAATAGCTTTTGGTGCATTTGATCATCTTTGAAAGTGTGCATTATACTGACTAAGATTCATGTTTTTTAAACACCAGGTCATCTACCAGCTCTTTCATTTCAATTGTGTTTAAAAATAGGATCATCTGATGATAGTACTGTATTATAAAAGCTTCACCAACTTTCCTCAATTGTAGAGTGCTCTTGAGGAATGATAAGATCTTTGGACAAAGTTGAATATCAAGATGATACATGCTAAGAATATGAAAATTCTCTATTTGAGTATCTTGTTTACAGAGTGAGAGTCAATCTCCTGCAGAACCTTTGAAAATTGTATTTTAAATTAGGGGGGAAAATGATCGAAAATACTAAACTCATTAATTTTTCATACTGCTTTGTATTTGTTTATTGCGGTTTTATGTTTACCATAATATTCTTCCGAAATTAGAGATTTTATCCTGAGACTCTCACCACTACAAAGCACTTTTAAAACTATAAAGTCAAGCTCTTAAAACAACACTTGCTCAAAACTATGATGATTCACAATGAAAATATTCATAGCCTAAAAATTTCTTATGACCTTGATGTAAACCATAAACAGAACAAGTCTTCCCCAAAATCTAGGCCTATGTTTGCACAGTGCAGGGACAGATTTACTTGAAGGCTTTCATAGGAGTTGAAATGAGGCAGGAAAACATCTTCCACTGTACTTTGTACAGCTGAAAGACCAAAGGGTCTTTGTAGGGGAGACTTTTCTTAAAACATTGGCTGGTAGTTTAGAGCTAAATCTCCAAGAGATTCTCAAGTCTCAGTAAAGTGTCTCTGCTGCCTGTCCATTGAATGCAAAGAGTCAGACCCCTCTGAATGAGAGGCAGCAGGGAATGCCCAGGACTGGGACAATCTCATCTGCTCCATGATCACAGGATCACAGGATAATTCGGGACCTGAAGAGGTCATCAAATCCAATTTCCTTCGCAAATCAGGGAGCTATGAGATCAGACCAGGTTTTTCAAGAGGTTTATCCAGTTAGGCCATACAGACTCTGGTGACAGTGGCAGTGTCACTTGTATATAGTGTCACTGTATCAGCAGTTAACAGCAGTCAGGACACCTGCCCAGCTTTAAGGAGACCTGCCATGACTCTCACCTCTGCCTGAGAGGTGTTCCCTCTGGGGAGGGACAACCACTCTGCTGCCAGCTTGGCTTGGACAGGAAATGCCTCTGTTCTTATGTACATGGTCCATGTTACATGAGGGGAATTTGGAGAATTGTTGGATAATGAAGGATTCAGCAGCCCAGTAATGATAGAGCTCAGCTCTCTGTAACTACCTGTACTTGTTTTCTGCAAAACCTAGAAAGTTATCTGTGACCTGATCACACCAATCAGATCAGGCACCACAACAGGATGAAGAATAGCCAGTTTACAAGTCTTAGCAGAAGCCAAAGATTAAGACCTGGTCCTGACATTATTACAACTGACAAATGTATGGATCCTTCCAGAGACAGATCTTTAAGCATCCAAGAAATCCAGAAGTCAAAACATAGCAACTTAGAGACCAAAAATATTTGTGAATTTACAAAGCTAGACAGCAGTACTGAAGGGACTTTACCAACTTCACTTGGGCTTCGATATCTGGAATCAGGCTCAATTGTAACCCGAGTCCTTGAGAAGATCCATCTTCTAGAGCAGACAACCAGCAGAATGCTACAATACCAAACGGTAACAGTACCAAAACACAGCAGACTTCAAGAAAGCTCATTAATAGTCCCCCAGAGCTAAAATAAATACGAAGCAAGACCAAAGCAAAAAAATAATTCAATATTCAAAACCTTATTCCCAAATTCTCCAGGTGGCACTGTGTACAAAATTATACATCTAAACTCAACATCTAGTCTTCCAATATCTAGTATTAAAAATGCCAAATCTGAAATAATTTACCAGCAGGTGTAATGCTTGCTATCATTAGCAGCACTGCTCTAAATCAGAGTGGAAAATAGTAACCCACAGACACTACTCATGGCAGCAAGCATTATGCCCACAAGTAAGGGTTTATAGTCACCAGCCCAACAAAGGTCATACTATGATTTTTCCAACTATATCAGCAATAAGATGCCAAACTATACCGTGAAACATTAAATAGATTCTGAAAACATATTTGGCTTTTCCTTTTCTTACGCATGTGCTCCATTCAGATCCAACGAGGAAACGGAAGTCTGTTACCCCAGTGCTGTAAGAAATAAGCTTGATTGTGTGTGATTTTTTTTGACCACTAGTAAGTGATTTTTAAGTAGCATGCAGACACGTAGCCTACTCCTCTACATGCTGTCTAGGGCTTACAATCCTTTGCCAAAAAAGCCCCATCTTCACGCAAGGCTCTGCACCCAACAGGACAGTTGTTTTTTAAGAGCCCACAAGTATTTGCAGGGGGACTCTTGCAGATCAGTGAACACACCTGGCACAGCTGATCCTGCTGAAAACACAAGGCAGTGGTGGAATGGACTTTAGAAAGCCTGTTTTCAGCCTTAAATCTACTCATGTGCTGCTTTATGACATTTTGGAAGTAACTTCATTTAACAAAAAAAACCAAAAAAAACCCCAAACAAACAAGCAAAAAAGAAAAGCACCAAAAAAAATTTTAAGGTGCATGTACCTTTTTTTCCTTTTTTTTTTTTTTTTTTTTTAAGCTATCAGCCTTTTTCACAGATTCTGTAATTTATTGTAAATTCCAGTGTGAATCTTTAGGACATAAAGTACTCGATCCTAGGAGACCAGTGAAAGTTGTCTTATACCTGTCTGACAATTCCTTACAGATCGTGACTATGAAGGTTTTAATGGATTGTGGACTGAATTATGAAATTCTAATGTGCTATGGTTTTTTTTTTCTTTACTCTAAAATTAGGATTTTTCCCCTGAAAGATCATTAAAACTTTCCCCCATTATTTGTTATGATAAATCAGCCTTTACCCATAACCAGCTTGGAGACCTTTACAACTTCTGAGCCCAGAATTTCCATTTGAATGAGTCATGTTTTTCTCTCACAATAACCCCAATTCTCTCTCCTTGTTAATATGGTTGCCCCTGGTGCTGCATTAGTTAATCCCTTCAAGAAGCCAGCAAGCAGGACCAGGAATTGGAAGTTCAAAGGTCACCCCCAAACTGATATCTCCCCAGTGGCAACATGAGGTGAGCAATGACATAGAGAATTTCTTTTTTTATTTTTTAATAGATCTAGCATGCTTTGCTGCTGACAAAATTACTCCCTATGACCTTGTAGCATGTAAACATTTCCTATTTCATACAGTAACTAGAGTTCTTCTCCTAAAGGAACATGACTCTTAAGATTTATACTCCTGGATATATTGCACTTGAAAATATTTTGGGCTACTCTGTTTATTTATTCCTCTTCTCTTCCTTACTCATAATAATACCATAGATACCTAAAAATGGTATCACTTTGCTTATATGAAAGTGGGCTGTCTGCCAATTTCTGGAATTTAGCTCTCTAGCTAGACCTAGTCTTCTTTAATATTCAGAAGATACTGATATGTTATTTTAACCAGAATACATTTCACTATGTACAGATTCTTGGAGTGTCTCTATTAGAAATGCAATTACATACAACACAGAGCTTAACTTAATTTAAAAAGTTATGCACTGCCCAAACAATATAGATTTGCTTTTACAAACCTTCAAAATCAAAACAAGCCAAAGGTATATAAAACTTACTCTGTCCACTAAAGATTGCCTGGCTTTCTCCCAAGAAATCAAAGACACTTAAAAATACCAGATATGGTTTTTTCAAATGTTCAAACACTCACAGAGAACTACAGAGCAAAATACTTCATGCGCACACAAAAAAAGCTGGTGTTCAGAGGTTCTTATTATGACTTATCTTCCTGAAGACAGTATAAGACATTGTCTTTTCCCACTATAAAACGTTTTTATATGTTCTGCTCAGTCTGATTTTGGAAAGAAAAAGGTACATTTTGTCTCTAAGAGTCCTATTCAGAACAAGGTATTTATCTAAAAGGAAAATGCAAACTGGGCATATACAGATGTATGTTGCAATTTGCTGTATGCTTGACATCACCTAAAACACCCCTAGAAAGTGACTACTCTGTTTTCTGCTTTCGCTCTATTGTCTCTGAAATAAATTTTCTTACCAATACATGTGTACATACTTCTACTAGAAGTTTTGCAAAAATGGTCTTGTGAGATTATGCTTTGACATTTGTACTACAAAGTCCAGTTTAGCTTGGAAAACAAATGAGTAAATAACAGGGGTTTAACTTTAAAAAGATATACCTATGTAAGAAAAATTTTAACAGATGTTCTTCACAGGGTTTTTTTTCCATTCCTAATTCCACTTCTTAGAATGCAACAGCTACCTTGCTGGCACAAAATAACCTTGTATTATACTACTTCTGCGAAGAAATAAAAAGGGAAAGGTAAGTTATAATATATTTCAGAGGTGAAGGAATACTTATGTTACTGTTTCCATTGCAATATCATAGCTTTGCTAATGGCAGCCTGCTGCGCAGTTAAAAAAAAAGGAAGAAAGGAAAAAAGGGAAGAAAGGGAACCTGGTTAATTAGAGTACAGTTGCTGCTTTATTGCAGCATTACTGCTAAGTGCACTGAGATGCCTTTCCATAGGCAGGTGCCGGTGGTTGTACAGCTCATTTAGCCTGGGTGAGTAATGTCAGATCAGGAGGAGAGAAAGGCTTGTGTCTTCAAACCTTCAATCTGCCTCCATTATCTGTGATCAAGGTGGAACCACAGGGGAGTGGAATTACTGGCAGGTCTAGGACAAGTGAAGAGACAGTGAATCTATAAGACATATTAATCATCTTTCCCTTCTCTTGGCTGGCGCCAGCCTGTGCCTCCGACTCCCCGGCGCCAGGCAAATGGATTCTCTGTCCCCACAGGTACAAGCAAGTGCCTTTCAGGGGCAAGTCATCAGAATAATAATTACTGACACTGCTGAGATCAGCCCTAACCAGTCCAAAAGAGAAGAGAAAGTAGGAGAGAAACACATTTCCTGAACTTTCGTAACGGTATTTATGGCATTAAGATATTTTTCAATTACATTAAGGACTTTCAAATTCGATAATTCTGAATCTAGGTTTCTCAGTATTGTAGTAGTATCCCCAAGACACTGTGAATATTTAAAATCTTTACAGTTTCTCTTAAAGATAAGAGATAATTTAGATCTGTTGCTGAGGTGTGAGCACAGAGACAAGTGCTAAAACTCTGTTGATATTAAAAAAACCATGATCCTTACATGTGTTTCTTTGCTTAGCTCTGAAACAGAACACAACACAGGTTTGGTATAGTTACACTTAATAATAAATATGAAATAAGCGTTAATATAAAGATCATTAAAAATACTATGCAGCAATAGCCACACATGTACATATATAGACATATAAACCCAGAAATATTTTAAAAGCATAAACACAATTTAAAAACAGATACTTTAACACAGTATGACTATTCTGTATTTTATTATAATGGAGCATTTTTAGTGCCTTTCCTTTCCAAAGCATTATTTATAAACACAAACAATAAAATACAGTGCATTATTAAACTTAAATAGAAGAATAAACTCCAGCAAAAACTTAGTTCTGTTTCAATTCAGTAATTGTACCAATATCTAAAGAGATCAGAATTAGATATAAGGCAATTTGTTACATTTTACGCTATAGAGAAAATCTTACATTATAACATATGTACATTACAGCACAGAATATGAAATATTTTCTTGGTCCTGATTACAATCAGTTCAATAGCTGACTGTCAATGATATCGAGCTCAATATAAAAGTATTACAGCAAAATGTCAAATTACTTGCCAGAATAACATGACAAAACTGGCTCAGGAACATATGCTGCTTGATGAACCCTCCATGTAAATACAAATCTTAACTTCAAGAGTTTACATCATAAAGTATCTGACCTTGAGTTCAGCTTGGAGTTCGCCACACACCTGCAGCCATGTAAGCAACAATAATTCTAATATTTGTGTTTGCCATTTTGTGTTAAGGACCAAAAAAAAGTAAAAGAAATGGATTCAAACAGTAACATGTGTTCATTTATTTTCAAATCAGCAATTTTGAAGTTTACTGACAGACAGTACAGAGCAAGGGAATGACTTGAAAAGGCAAAATCAAATCAAATCCCTGCTTTCTTGGTGATCAGCTGCAGCAGCAGCTCCAAGTCAGCCAATCCACACTCACTATTGATTTTTCTGCTGCTCTTAAGTGACTTTGGACACTGATCAATGTTCTGAAAGGGAAATATTAAATCTCATAAAGAAAAATGCACATCTGACTAAAGAGCAGCAATGAAAGCAAAAGTTTGCCAAAAGATAAAAGGATGTGCATATTTAATGGTATTCAGGCACTCAGAGCACAGAGAGCCACTCTGAGAGCAAAATTAAGATATACCTTCTTTTTTTTAGTGAGCATTGCAGAACAAAAATTTCTTTCATATGCTCTCAAAGCTATTTAGAAATTTATCTGCCAATATAAACAATCTCTCTGTCTGCAGTGATTAATGCTGCTATAGATATATAGACCCCTAGCAGATATAAAATAGCAGTGCAAAGATGTTGTTAGATTTTAGAAGTAAAAGATGCTTTTAAAAAAATATAAAAAGTTCATACCTATTCTATTACTTCCATATCCTATTGTTTATTGTAATTTGTCTCTTTTTTTATTTTTTAATAAAGACCACAGATTTTTCAGGAGATTTATAATTAATTTAAGGAACTTTAACTATTTTTTTGAACTCAACTGTGTACAAAGGGGAACCTTGATGTAACAGAAAGCCCAGCTAAGACCCTGTGGGTAGATACAGTGTATTCGGATATCAGCTGGCGTGACAGTGCCTAATCCCGAGTAACGTGACCAAGAGCCAAGGGAATGCTATTTCTCTCCGTTGTTCCAAACAACAGATGCTGTCAATTAACTTTAAGCAGCGTCCAAGAAAACCCTTTTGTTATATTTTGCAGTATTATGCAGAAAGTGTCACCTCTGGAAATGAGGGAACAAGCTGTTTTTCATTATCATTCAATTGTCCCAATCAATCTGACAATTACAAAGAGAAAAAGTCTTAATCACTAGACACATGCTAGTTGCTGCTAGTTTTACCAGCTGCAAAGAAAAAAAAGGAAAGGAAAAGAACTACAACCCCCCCACAAACAGAAACAACAACAAAAAAAACAAACAGAAAAATTCAAAAACTGTTTTCCTATTTAGAGATGTAACCCAAATCATACCTGCATTAAGGTGAAAGATAATTGAATACACAGTGTTATGATAGGTATGGGAATAGCCATTCCAACAAATTAGTAATTAAATCAGCTTATGCTGTTGATTTACTGTGGCTTTTATAGAAGTACCATTTGCTGTGTACAAAGAAACAGCCATCAGCATCTTATTCATTTGAATACAAGAAAAGTTGTGTTCATTAAAGTTGCGACTAGTGAATTTCCATATCATTAAAGTACTGTACACATAAGCAGTAAAGGAGCTTTCTGGGAGCCAGTGAGACAATGAGTGTAAATACAGATGGCCAGATTCATTTGTTTGGCTGGAAGGCCTGAGGCCACACAAAGGTGGCACTGCCAGCGGGGACAGGGGCAGGGCTGGAACCACTGCTTTGGTGACTCTCCTCAAGCACCTCAAACAATAAATGCAGTAACCCCCACTGGATGGGGAAATGCCTTTTATCTTCTATCTGTGCTTTGCATGCACTGATGAGGAGCATATGTAACATTTTGATGCAGAATATTCAAGCAATATCGTACTATGGCCATGTGGAAGGATACTCACACTCTCAATCTCTGCTCTTTGAGTGCCAGATGTTTGTGAAACTGACTCACCATGATACCTTCACCTCCCACCCGCTTTCATGAGAAAACAAGGGATAGCTTGGTGCCCCATTCCTCAGGGAGCATAAAATCTCTACATAACCTGTATTTGAACAGTAAACAAGCAACAGATTTGGCCTGCCATGAGGAGTTTGAAGGATATAATCTACCTGGAATTTCTATAGCAATAAATACCATCCCATGGAAAAAATAATTGTACTTTTCAGTAGCATTAAAATGTTCTCTTTCCTACCATCGCCCAGAATAGAGCAGCAGGCAGCAGCTTTTGGAACAGAACTGGCATAAAGAGTCACTCAGTGACACACGCACTGGCTGGTGAGTGACATCCATTAGAATAGGTATTCCAGTAAATGCCAGATATGTGACACTGAAAGTATCTGTCTGATGCAAGTCTTTCAGCACACGCCAGTTATGTTTTGTCATCTCTTCTCTAACAGCTCTAAAACAGCTCTGTGTTACTAAAAACACAGTGAACATTCCGTATTCCCAACCACGCCGCTCTGGCCATCAACATCTGGCTGCTAAAGAAGTGCCACAGATGGAAATTATTCCAGAACTATTGGCAACCTTGTTGGATCTTTCTGCCTGGTGCCATTCTTCAAGGAAACAAGGGTGAAAAAAGTGCTTTGGTTTGCTGACATTGTCACTCAAGCTACATGTGGGGTTTTTGCACATTTACCAAAAAGGACCCACTCTCCTTCATCTGATTGTGTGGGATCTTTCAAAAAGTTGCATTACAGTGAGATCCCTGGGCCCTGATGCAGTTCAGATAAAAGGTTTGAGAGTGCTTACACTCTGGAGGCCAAGACTGTCATGCTGGTACATAAACTTGGATTTCAGTTTTTGTCCTCAGGAAATCTGCTAGTCACAATAATGCCAAACCATACACATAAAGATATAAAGATCAATGCACAAAAGAGATTCACAATAAGTATTAAAACAAAACACATATCTTGCAGCAATCCATAAGACTTAGATGAGAAGGAAATTTTATACCTGAGGCACGAAGAAGAAAGAACAGGCAAGTTTTTTGATAAAAAAATAGAACTCTCAGGTGCTGGATTTGGCAATCACACACAGTTTTGTACACTCTGACCCATAAATCTATGAAATTGCAGTCCTGGCCTATAAGGCAATGAACATCAAACTCAGAGAAAAACAAATCCTTTCAATTTCTAAGCTCTTTAGAGAGAAGGCTTGTGGACATCATGGGCCTTGCAAAGGCCACCTGCCCAGGGTGTAAGAAAAGTCTTTGACCCAGAACCTGTCTAAAACAATGAGATGACAAGGATACAAGGGGCAGCTGGGACTGAGAATTTTATCAAGAGGTAGCAAATTTGTGACTGGTTGTAAAACTACTAATTCTTCTTGGCAGGCCTTTCAGATTTCTAAACTATTCAGGCTGATTCAGTTCAGGTTTTACTAAAGATAAACACCATGCAAAAGATGGAAAGAGGTTTTTGTCTTTGCTAGGCTCTTTCAATGGGAATTTTCTGACCTCACCCCCAATTAACATGTAAAATTGATACAAGTCACTCAGAGGGGGAATCTCAGTTACTTTGGTGTTGCTGATCCATTAAAGACATTTTTTTGCTGTAGAAAACATTTCTTTTATAACATAAGGTTTCCTTTGTTATCTGCAGTGATAGCATAGGTCCCACAGAGAACTGCGTTACTCATGTAGGGAAAATCTGCCTCTTTCTATAAAGTATAGAAGATGGTACTTTAATTTTTATTTTTGCAAGACTAACATCCCTTTGAAAAATAATTTTTAAAGAGATAATGAATTTTTTTGAGGTACATATGTTTATTTGCATAAAATAGAGGAAAATAAAACTAATTAGTCTTTTAATAGTTCTTTTGTTTTGGAGGGTTTTTTTTTTGTCCAAAGATGAGGGAGAAGAAGGTTGCTTGATCCATTTCTCTTTGCAGAGCTCAACTGCCCATGCCATAAAATTAAACATTTCTGTAAGACAAAATCAACATCAGAATAGAGTTAGCATATCCTTTTGCATTTCTTCTTGATAGCGGGGAAAAAAGTAGTACTTTTTATTGCAATTATACTGATCTGCATATGTGTCTGCTCAGTCTTTCAAGATTACTCTTTTAAATAAACTCTTGAGTCTATGCTGCTTCCTTCTTGAATGTCATTCTCCATTCTACTGTGCAGAAGAATTTACAGAATAGAGAGAACAGGTGTGTTTATTGACACTTATGAGGCACTCAACTAGAATCTTACAATTTTTATTTACAGTTGGACTGAAAGAGTGCATATGTAAAAGTGCAACTTCAGAATGACTGAAGCTATTCAAAACATATTTCATCCAGAAGAAAAAAAAAAATTAAGTCCAATTATCACAGAAGAAACACTTTGTTTTGACTTACTCAGTGTAAAATGTCTTAAAAAACCACCAAACTAGTTTTGAAATGTATGAAGATTCAATTTGCAAAAGATATAGGCAACGTGAATGAAATTATGCACAAAGCTCTATTTCCCAACATAACACTGGCCAGCCTTAGAGGACACTAAAGACCAGTGTCTCTGGTCTCTGAGAAGACCCAGCTTGGCACTGTCAGAGATCACAAATATTGCAAGTGAACCCTCAGCACCTTCAAAGGAAGGTTCAAAAGGAGGGATGAAGCCAGTTCAGGATTACCAAGTGTATAGAGGGGAAAAGGAAGCTTGGAAGGATAAGTGTTCTTTTTGGTGTATTTAAATAGAATGAAAAGCTGCTGCAAGGAGCATGGCAGTGATGGAGGGGTAGCTTCAGCTTTCCATGGGAGCTCACAGCCATCTCAGGAAGTCAGTGGCAGCAGCCAAACCTCACCCCGTGCCAGCCCTCACAGGCAGTGGGGTTAAATAAGGAGGAAATTCTCCTCTGCTGCTTCAGGCTACGTGTCTGGAGACTGTCCCACTCAGAGCCAGAGGAGCAGGAAGTCATTCCTCGTCTCACACTTCTGCTTCTTGGCCTTCACCAAATTTTCCCTGCTGTCACTAAGGAAGAGATGCTGCTAGGGTACCTCAGAAAGATATACAAAAAAAATAACCTTCCAGAAGCCAATTAAAATGTAGGCCAAATGCTCAGGGAAAATTTCTGTAAACACAGGTGGGGTGTGCCAACTCTTTGGAAAGTGGGTGTTTTTAATAAATATGATGGAGAAGGGCTGCATGGCAGACTGCTGAGGGGAGTGAGAAACCCGCAGCTGCTTTCTGGGGATGAGAAGGGAAATCCAGCCAGGGTAGGATCTGAGTCAACAGGGTAGGCCTGGGTTTTGTTATCAGCAACTAGATTAAACAAGAAGCATGATTAGCAATGATTAGAGAAGCTGATCATCAGAATGCAGAAATAATTTAAAATAGTAATAAATGAAAAGAGTAAGTGGAAAAATGGCACTTTGGACACAATACCAGTGTGCACTTCAGGTGAGCTGGGTTTGTTTGCTTAACCCACAAGAGATGGAACACATTTAAAACATCCCACACATTATGTTGTACATTTAAGCAGGGATGAATCTGGGAGAAGTTTTAGAACAATTCTTAATGGTATTTAGAAATCTACACAACATGCCTTAATCATACAAGGATCAAGCAGGAAAGGATATTCCTCAGTATTTTCAGCAATATGTTTTTTATTATCTCCTCATCTTGGACCATTCCAGGGGAAACCTTACACATTTACCACAATGGATGTACCTCTAGTAGAGACAAAATAAAGATGGGGAAGAAAGAGAGCCCAGCCTTCCTGCAGCTAATGGCACTAATCAGCTATTGATGAGAGTCCTCAATGATAGTAATTGACCGAGCATTAATGAGGAATGCTGACTGTTGATTTATCAGCAAGACACTCCTATGACAGGGAAGAACTGTTGTTGGAGAAAATGCCTATTCAGTGGGAGAATAATAACAGCTAATAGCAGCACTACACACAGGTTCAAGCCCTTCTATCCTGCCCGTCCCTGGCAGACTGTGGGAGCTATTGTGAAGACGACCTTACTGGAAAGCATGCAAAAGACAGGATGCATCTTTGCCTCAGGAAGCTAATTAAAAAGAAACAGAAGGATAAAATACATGGAAATACCTTTAGCTAATTCAGATCTCTGGCTGATAACAAAGCAAGACAAATTGCAAAGATCTGATACAAGTTCTGTGGGGGTTTTTAACTATATGAAGTATTCTCTTTGCAAAATTGGATGGAGTATTTTTATTCTTAATAACTGAAAGTGTAATGTACTGTATTTTATGCTATTATAGAATTGTGTAAAGGTTATTTTGCTGCTAGTTCAATGCATATTTTCATATGCAAATGACACAAATTAAATTATCTCCAATAGTAGCAGAAATTCTAGCAGAATAGTATTTTAAATATAAATCATCATCGCCTCAAGTCATATTATAGATAGAAAATTGCTTCTGTATTTATATTTTTTCATTAAAAATAAAATGATTAATTTCACAAGTTAATTTACCTTCCCCATCACACCACCAAAATTGAAATTAAATATTCTAATGCTTAGAGATATTAAAGACTCGTTTATTGAAGGCAACTTATTGTTTTAGGAACATTTTCTTGATAAGTGCATGTTGCTGCTACACTACTACAATATTTGTAATGATTTTATTGAACAAACTGTGCATTGTTGCTGGGGTTTTGTTAAGCTTTATAGAACTCATATCTTCTCAAGAACATACAGGAGATTTTATGCACATCTTTACACTGAGTATTTTTCCAATTTTGGGTGTTTGAACAGAACTTTGCAACCAGCTTGGTGGTGGATTTTAGGGAAAGGCCCAACTGCAGCACAGGGACTGTCTCAGGCTGGTCTCAGAATGGTTAATGGGAACAACCTCCCCCCACACACCATGTGCAAACCCACTTTTATTTCCACACAGCTTTCTTTCTATTATAACCTGATCATAACCTTCAAAGATGAATCTTGGCGAACCATAGTAATGGGTTTTTAAGAATAAGACATGAAAACACCTCCAGCATTTTCATAGCCTCATCTCTTCCCTCAAAGGAAGTCTTTCTTTCATTTAATAATAGGGGTTATTCTTTCTTCTATTAATAAAATGATAGCTTT
This sequence comes from Erpornis zantholeuca, assembly GCA_013400515.1. Lineage (NCBI taxonomy): Eukaryota > Metazoa > Chordata > Aves > Passeriformes > Timaliidae > Erpornis > Erpornis zantholeuca. The sequence goes on along the minus strand of VZTN01016997.1, from coordinate 232,847 downwards.
GGTCTCTTTTAGATTTTTATATTGTGCCTAACTAAGGTCAAAGAAGGCTCAGGCCGGGCATCTCTTTGCAATAATTTCATGTTGGAGGAACAAGAAATATCTGTAGCAGGGAAATTATCCCATCAGCTAGACGAGAACCTGTGTTTAGTCACTGAGCCTCTTGAAGGTTAATCAGATCTCCAACCAATCCCCTCAACATGGATGTGATGAATATTTGATTCAGACTAATTAGTACGCAAATCCAGACATTCTGAAGATATTTGGAATGGCTTAGACAGTGACCTGGAAAAAGAATAGAGGTAGCAATACTCCCCATTATTATGCTCCAAAAATTACTACAGTCCCCCTTAGGTCACCTTCACAACCCCAGAAGACTTGCAGTTGTGAATAACAATAATCAGAAATAATGGTAGATGTTGTCACTCCTCTTTCTTTTGTCAGTGTTTTCCTGGAAATGGAGATTGTGGACCTCATGGTTGTGTTCAGCCCAGGGAATAATGTTCTATGGGGTTAGGATACAGTAAGATATTACACAAAGATGTAATATTTGTTACTTTATGCATTTCCAAAGGCCCAAAATAAGATGATAAAACTTAGTCAAGCCAATACTTTCAGAAATATCATCTTCACACCAATACTATTCCTGCTACAGAGCAAAATACTACAGATCTAAGTCAGAAAGCAAGTCCTCCCTCTAGTTGGATCTCTCCCTCTCCAAGGATTTCCTCCCTGGTACAGTTTTGTGTACTGCAGACACATATGGCACACAGTGCTTCTGAGCAAGCTAAGCAATTACTGCATTATAAGCAAAAGAAATTGAAAACCTGTGATTTCTATAACACTACGATTGGTAAATTATCATCAGCCTTGCCAAACATGCATTTTTCCCCCCACCAAAGTACTGCAAACCTTGACACACTGAGGTTTATAAACCAAATCCACCAAATCCTAAAGCTGCCCTGCAAGCAGTGACATTTAGAATTTATAAACGGATGAATACAAAAAGAGAAAAAAATGCCCTGAATGGCCTTTCTTCTTCATGAGACAAAAGGCTTTACAAGGGGAGCACAAAGGGAACTCTTTGTTGGTCAGATCATTTTCCTTGTCAGGTTTTGACACCGTTTCGATTATACAGTCAGTAATAACTCTGTGAGAACATCATTATTAACTAAAAAGGTTAATATCCTGACTTGGATTTCTCTTCTGTTTTAAAAAGAAGTTGAAATAAAATTTCAGACCAAGATGAAAAAAAAAGCCCACACAAATTCTAAGTCAGAAATGTCAAAAGAAAAGAAGTGGTATCTTCTCTCAAAATATGATGATGTTGACAAAGAAATTTTTATCTTGAGTGGATTTCAAAATGTGACATACCTTACCCTACATGTTTCCCAGTGAGCAAGTGTGCAAATTTCTCATTTTGACTGAGGAAAAAAAATCTGATTTTTACTGAAGCAAAATAGAACTGTGCTACAGAGGAAATTTCAAGTAGTTTAACTACCACTGACAGATAGAAACAAGAATATAGAAATAAATGGGAAAAGTCATTCACTGAATAAAGGGTGCCATTACACAGGGTGCTAAACTTCCTCCCTTTAATGAGGCTTGACCATGTCCTTTCACTTTCCATGGTCACTTTGACTCAACATAGCTAACAAATTGCAGACTTGAACATGAATGATGGATCTCTGCACATTAATAAAAAAAAAGGAATAATTGGAATACATTTTTTTCTTCTTCAGATCAGATTACTGAGAGATCTGTACAGGCTCACATGCACACAGAACTACACAGTTTAAAGGAAAATAGAAAACATTGATACAAAAGTGTGATCAGTGACTTAAGTTGTCAGCATATATTGTCAAATTGAGGTATTCCAAGGACATCTTTACTCCATGGGTTTGTAGGACTGGACTCTAAACTTACAAGTCAAGTGATCTAAAGGCTTAAAAAAAAAGACTTAAAAATGCCCTATAGCACTGAAACCACCTCACTTGTCAGTTTATAACTTGATCTGTAAAACATGTGCAGAAATAGAGCAGAGAGGAAACAGGAAGATGGGGAATGGTTAAAGAGCTTCTCACAAATAGCTTTAGCCTACAGACAAATCCAGTGTCAAATATACCTGTGCCTGTCCAGGAACTGACCACAAAAATTACCTTTCCAGGCAAAAGTGGACAGTTTTAGGAATGACCTGCAGAAACTCTCTTATTGCAAAGCCCTATTACCTTTATGCCAAAATTGTGCCTAGAAAAATGTCTCAATTTTTTATACTACTATACTAATGAATTTGAATTTTTAAAAATCCTGTAAAGCCTAGCATTCATGTTTAACAAATGTACTAAAAAAAATTAAACACTGAGATAAATTATGAGAGAAACATTTTATATGTATCTGACAGTTTTACTCACAGAAAAATTACTTATTGATAGGTATTTCTTTATAAGATAATTAGATTTCTTTCATACTGTAAAGAAACATAAAAGATATTTAGAAACTACACAGGCAAATTTTCTCTTTCATGTTTTTATTACACATCCTAGAAATATAACAAAAAGACACATTTTTGAAACAAAAAAAAATTGTGTCTGAATGAGCCAATATTTCAATATGATAATACATGACAAAATATATCAAAATAATTATAAAAGTGATTCAGAGAAAAGTGACTGTACATATTTTAAGTTAAATAGCAAGCTGTTAGTCTAACCAAGAAAATCTTCTGCTTCTCATTCATTTTTCTTCACAGTTTTTAAAGTAATACAGAATGGTTGATGTTGGAAGGGACCTCTGGAGATTGTTTAGTCCAAGCTCTGCCTCAGAGCAGGGTGAGCTACTGCAGGTTCTTCCAGAATGTGCTGAAGGGAAAAGAAGGATCCTCTCCCTCATCTTTCTAGTAATGCTTTCCTGCTTCCACTTCTGGCATCTGATGGGCTTTCTTAGATTAAGGAAAATACATTAAACTACTGTTAACAAAAAAATTAAGATTAAAGGCAAAAGGCAGAAAACACGAGATGTTCAGTATGCACATGAAGGTTCAGTATGAAAATATGGACCCACAGTTCTCAGATACAACTTAACAGCTTCTATATAAAGCAGAGTTGTTCTGAGAACAGTGCTGTAGGAAATCCACATGCTTTGCTTCTAAGAAAAAGGATGTTTTGACATTAGTTTTAGGTAGGTCAAGCTTTTACTTTCAGATTTTATTTGTAAAGCAAAAAAGTGTTATCACAGAGAGGAAAAAGAAGGTATGCTAGCTAGCAACAGGGAGTTGATTAATGCACAGCTGAAGACCTAAAAATGCCATGAATTTCCTGGCAAAGTATGTTAACGAGCAACAGGGAGCTGATGCAGCTGAGGACAAAAAATTCCATGAATTTGTTGGCAAACCCATAGAAACTGCACATGTTACTGCAGGACACTAAATGCATAGTCCTGCAAGATGCTGGGTCTCACCCCAGCAATTAAATACTTCGCAAACTCAAGTCCTGTTCCGGGCTCACAATTGATCAGTTTAAGGACCCTATTTTTATTATCTTCAGCACGTTGTTTACACTTCTCAGAATTAGTCTATTTCCTTTTAATTACAGTTTGGCAAATCATTGCTCCCAACTGTTTGTTCAAAGACACTTTGAAAAACAAGCCTTTAAGTTGCAGAAGAAAATTATTAAAACTGCACGCAGTCGCACTCAAAATCCAAACAGGAGCATGGATTTCTCACTGAGGGACTCATCACACTTCTTTCTAGAATCTGGATAAACCTTCAAGATGTAACACCTTTGCAAATATTTAGTCTTCCAGAAGATTTATACCCAGTGGCATGAATTACCAGGGGAAAAAATACACTGAGTAGGTGTGTTTGTGTAAAAACTGCTGCATTAGGACAGACAAAAGACTCATCCAAATTAATGCCCAGTCGCTAATAATGAACATAAATAGGTTCTGAGGATAAATAGAACAACATCAGTACCATAAAAAGAGTTAAAGTGCAAAAACGTTGAAAATATGACCTTTTCATCTCATTCACAATCCATAGACAAATGCAGAGATATGCATAAATCAGGAAGGAAGAAAAACAGATGATAATTACTAACAAACAATAGAATTTGCAGAGCATAGGTAATTTCAAAGAAATAAGATTACAGTTTCATAAAGATAACAGGGCAGCTACACAAAACAAAGTTATCCCATCTGAGAGATTGCTGAGGGAACAATAAGGCTACAGAGATCCTAACTGGGCTCCTGGAAATGTGCCTTATCACAGCACTGACACCTCCAACAGAATATTTCCCACTTCTCAGGAAGGCTGGAGGTGAGGGAGAGGATCTCATGGAAGCGACTGTACTGTTCTCACTTCTGTAGCAAGCTGGGTACACCCTGGGCTGAGGATCTCTCCTTTGCAGGGCAATGACAGGCACTCTATCAACACACCCTGCTTCAGGCTTCACAAAGTATTTGGCTTCCTCTCTCATAATATTTGGAATGAAAACAGCACTATCCAAATGTCATGAACCTCCATTTTCTTTAATTAAATTGACTACATTGATGGAGCCAGAAAGGTTTCTGAACATGAGGAATCACTCCATGAAATATTTCTAGTGTAGGCCCCATGTAAATTTACCCTTCTTTGGCAGTTTTATGAATAAAAAAGAAAATAAAACTGGACTGAAAGAAAACATGGAGATATGCTGGGTAACATATGCAGAATACACTTTGAGAACAATGACATAGAGTGTTCATATTTTAATATAAGGAATGTCATATTGGGTTAGGTCTGTGGTCCATCTAACTCAAAACAGTCTCTGTATTTGCAAATATAAGTTCTGCAGGACACAACCTAAGAAGAGACAGAAAATCACTCAGCAACTGTTTGACTTTTAGAGTAAGGAGGCATTGGGTAGGATGAAATACTGTGGTAAGTAGACATTCGATGGACAAAGATGGAACAGCAAAATCAAATTCAGATCACATAAATGCAGTGTGCTCACCTCTTCACCATCAGGCAGAATAAAGTTTTGATAGCAACACTTCAAGAAAAAAAAAGTTGAAATAATGGAAAAGTTTGGAAGAGAATCATATTTCATCTGTGGCTGACTGAAAGGGCACATCAGCAGTAGAGTCACTGCTGATGCTGCAGAGTGTAGTTACACTCAGATGGGCAGTGCGAGCTGGGACATGGCACAGTCATGCTCGGGCAGCTGTAACAGCCCAAAAAGCTGCCCGGGTTTGTGGGTGACATTTAGAAGGCAGAAACATTTGTAACCCCAGCTGAATAAGGGCTAGTGAAGGCCCAAGACTGAAAGCTGAAACTAAAATAATTCAAAGAACAGGGTGCACGTTTTCAAACATGAGGATTATTGATCACCAAAAAGAAAATAAAAATTAAAAAAAAAAATTAAGTCTTAAAAGATTCTGTTAATCACCCTCTATTACCTGACATCCATAAATCAAGACTGGAAGATTTTCTGGGAGATACAGTGTAACTCAGACCAACATTTTGAGCTCCCTGCAGAATTTATGAGAGTATTACTCTAAAATCTGTTCTCTGTGAGAAGCAGTACCAGATGACCATGGTGGTACATGATATTCTTAGCAGTCAGGAGAGTAGTGCTTTCTGCATTCTTATGAGTGCAGATACTGGTTTATTCCCCTGGGTTTTTTAGTGTTCCTAGAAGCACCTATTCCAGCAAAGGAGAGGAAATAAGCCTTTGGACTCTTTCTAGTGCACAGCCAATGGAATCAGCAAGGTGATGAGTACAGGATGCTGTTCTTTCATGAGAGATAAACTTGATCCATGCAACTCAGAATTTGTGGTAGGGGATAATATGGGCAAAGAGAGAGGCCAAGCAGAGCTGACACACACGTACCAGCAGCACAATATTTACATCTGGGTTCTGTTTACTGGACACATCTTTCACAGACCTTTTATCTTCCATTTACAACATATCTTCAAAAATTATAAATTGTTTTAGCTGGAACTGTCAGCACTATGCTGACAATGCTTAGTTGTATCGATTTTATGATGGAATATTATTTGCTTTGCTGAAGGTTTTGCAGGGCTGTTTCTAATCTAGTGATAGATGTTGGCAAACTATCCTTAGGAATTTTAACATTCTGACAGTTCTTGCAGTCTGAATATAATTAATAAAAAAAAGCTGTAGCAAACTGCTTAGTGGAACAAGAGTATGGTTTGAGTCATTTCATTACAGTCTTTGACTAACAAATTGGAATCAATTTGTAAGGATAGAACAGAAGATTATTTTGGCATTTAAAGTATATTTAGAATGAGGGAAACATAAGATACCTCTTTTTGTTCCAACATTTAACCCATTGTCTCCAAGATACACATTTTATCACTTTGGGGATTAATAATTTTAGTTTCCCTTTTTTTGTTTTTCCTGTCTGTTCACCTGTATTTACCTTCTCCGATCTCTCTTCAGACTCATTATGAATCTGGCCAATAATTCAGGATGCATTGAGTAAAACTAAGAATTATGAAAGAATGTTTTGCTTTGTGTGAAGCAAAACAGGAACAATGATAATTATTATAAAAAAGAAGCAATACTTTAGTGCAGAGCTAAGCTGGTTTGATGTGGTTTCTGATACGGTTTCCAATACAGTTTCTCCAAGAGAAGCAAAAGAAATGAGCCTATTTGAGCAAATTAAAAGTTGGCTGGGAGGAGCACTAGGGATCACAGCACAAGAAACACGAGCAGGGCTCTGAACAATGAAAGCAGGGAGATGTTGGATTTTGTTGCACTAAGGCTTGCTTTTCAAACCATCTGCTCCTCAGGCTTGAAGGAGTTTAAAAAGTGACCCGGATACGTGACTGGACCATACAAAACACAATAATAGGCACGTGCTTTTTAATTAAAATCAGTGATGAAACAGCAAAACATCTGCTGAAGAAAAGGTCTTTATTTGGCTTTACACATTTATAGTATGTTTTCAGTTAAAGGAAAATCTTAATAGCCCTACTTGTAATGCTGCAAGTGTTTTCTAAATTAAAATAGGGATAACTGTGGTGTATTTTTATGGGAAAGGAAAGGACCTTCCATATTGTCTTTATCTGAGAAGTCATCTCTCTTTTATCATCAAATGAGACATAATACTACATAAAGAAAACACAATATGGATGTTCTTTCATATTAGATTTTAACCATGATTAAAACAGGGTTCTATAAAGCCAGAGGTGCTGAAGACTCTGGGATTTGCAATTTTACTTGGCAGCAAAAATGGGAACTATAGGGGAGAAGTGTATGCTACGACATATAAACAAAAGGCAGGAAGATAACTATGAAGCATTTTATCAACGCTCAGCAAGAAAGAACGTTTATATCTTGAGCTGAGAGCTGAGTCCATCCTTCATGGCTTAAACAGAAAAAAATGTTCTTTTGGATCCATGCAGACAGACTGAAAATGACTGTGGAAGCATTAGATTCTTAAAATTCCAAGCTAAGAAAATTTCTATGGTATCTGATTGGTTTTATCTTAATTTCATAGCACATAACTATTCAAAATAAGAATTTCCCAACTTTTCAACTGATTAGAGGCAAATCTGTTAGCTAAACGAGGTATTATTATTTTAAAACACTTCAGAAATTCTGTAGATATTAAAAGCTACCCTGCTTCAGCTTCATTTCCATACAAGGGCACAAAGCTAGCTGCCAATAAAAATAAATTATCTGGGAAGCAATCAGAAAACCTCACAAACATTAAATAAAATGCCATAAGGTACTGCACCAGGAGTACCATACCATAAGGTGCCATAAGCACTGAAATATATTGTATGTCAAACTGTGTTAGCAAATATGCTTCACTAACACTCATCAAGGAGCAGAAAAATCCCAGCTTCTATTCCCCTAATCCTTAGAGCAGAAAGCATTCTATAAATAGATTTTAAAAAAAACATGGTATATTGCTGTTGTTCCAATATTTTACCGTCACTGCTCACTTCCAGCATTTGAATTTCTTCCTAAATACATGTAAGGAAATTAATATTTAGAGCTGACTTGGAGGGAAAAAAATTCAATCTTAAATTGAAATTAAAGGTGAACACTGCCTGGACTCAGCCAGATCTTTCTTAAATGCTGTCCAGGTGTTCGAATCCTAAAAAAACCCCATTTCTCTGGGTCCTTTCTCTGTACATCTGCAATTATCAGAATCCCGTTGATAACATGTCCTGAATTTGAGTTCATTTGCTGAGATAAAACATCTGAGATAGATGATGGAGGCACACAAATGAAGGTTTAAGCTGAGCCAGGGGTGTCAGAGAAAGAAACAAGAGAACATTTTTGTCAGTCCTATTGCCCCAAGTGCCACTGTGGCAATGCCAGTATGATGTGATTGTACAACACATGCTGGGGTCTGCCCATCCAGCCCCACTTTCACAAAGCTGGGGTTTGGTGTCTGAATGGAAAACCCTGCGATGGGGAGGAGCTGCATACACCATTTGCACCTTCAAAGAGCAAACACAAACACAGATTTGGGTAAACCACCCTTCATTAGTCTAAGCCTAGCAGAAGTTTTTATATCCTCTCCATATATAAAATAAATATTAAATTTATATTTATTTAAGTTAAATATATTCCTACATGTGTTCCCTCAGCAATGCTTCATATTTTGATGTCTGTAAAAATTAAACACAAACATATGAAATACAGGTAGCAGCAACAGAGTTCTGTTCTACAGGATACTTAAGACTATTTGTTCATCACCACTTATCCCTCTTGGACTTTCAAAAAGGCAGAAAAAGTCAGAAGTCTGAAGTAAAGTTATAGCTGTCCTCAGTTATTCTTCCTCACTAGGAACTCCCTGAACTGCAAAAAAAGAAGGCAAATATGGTGGACACTGGAGAACAGATGAGACTGGACACCTTCCAGGGCATTCCTGATGCAACTTCTCTATGTTTAGGAATGGATCCATCCTTTTTTAAAGAATACAGCCCTAAGAAAGAGTCCAGGCACCTGAGCTGCAAACTTTGGACCTGTGCATCCTAAATTCCCACTGACCCATAAATTACCAAATAGGCTTTGATTTACAATGCTATTTTTTTTTCTCCTTTTTGTAAAATAGCTGCCCACAGAAGAATGTTAAAGTGACACATTACTTCAAAAAAATCACCTGCTAACATCTTCACTAAACAATTGCATTTGAATACTTAAAGCCAGTTGTAAAGTTCCTGTTGGATTCCTAGGATTCTGTTCAAAGCAGGAGTTATTCTCCTTGTTTAATGTTGGTGGCTCCCTGACAGCTTACATCATTGCTCCAAAGGATACAAAGGACTTAAAAGTACCTTTCAGGCATTGATTTAAATCAAACATCAGTGGAGAAAAATGAACTTGTGTGTGAAAGTTTTGAATCTTCTGACATACATTTCCTCACATTTGCAAGAAGGTTGAATACTGCAGTTGCATAACTGCATCAAAAGAAATGAAAGATATGAACACTTCCACTAATTTTTTTTTTGCATCTCCCAGTAATGTTAATCTAACAAGGATACATTTTTCAATCACATCTCATTACTAGATGAAAGTAGTCTTTTATACTTCTTTAAATGGCGATCAGGAAAACAGTAAAGTCAGCAGTGGAATTCAGCGGTGCTGAAATTTGCCACCACTATGAGACAAAGTAGGCTTTGTTGTCATTTCAGCATGATTCTTTTCCCCATAAGATTCTGACTCACCCCTACAATCATTTTCAACAAAAAAAAGTAGAGGGGAAAAAAATGGGCTTTTTAAAGCAAAAATGTAGCTTCTAAAATAATCTTCCCCGAACAAAACATTTCTTGTTTTTCAGATTTCATGTCCTTGATTAAATATTAAAGATGAAACATTGCAGAGCATCAGCGTATTTCTTCATTAAACCAAAGGGACATCCTGAAGATATCCTTGTGCTTTATTTCTGCCTGGCTATACCACAGGATCAGCAAAATATGCAACTAACATAACCTTGACCACTGCCTTACACATGCAACAGGGAACTGGGTTTTACATAGCATTATCCCTGAAGTTATCTATTTTAGTTTTTCTATTTTTATGCATTTAGACACAAATTATTTACAAACTGCTGGTTTGCAGTGGCAAAAAAAAAAAAAAAAAAAAAAAAGAAAATCAGCAACAAAATCTTTCAAGAATCTCAGTACAGTCTTGAGTAAGCAGAAGGTGGGGAACAAAAAAATAGAAGGAACAAGTGAACAGGACAACACCTGAAGCCAGTGTTTCTTTTCAGGAGCAGCCTGTGATGGAAGGTAGAAACCAGAGCTGCATCCCAGGCAGTTCCTGGATCAGAAGAATATTGGTTATCAAGAATATATTCCAGTCCACACATCAAGCTCAATGGAATATAAAAACAGTAGGGAAAAAACAAATCCACTGCTGAGGAGAGCTGTGAGTCACTAAGGAGTAAAAGGCAGGTGGTTTGACATAAAGACAAACCTCTTAAGAGGTTGTTTCTATGATGAAATATGAAAAACTGCTTCTCTGACTTGAAATGCTGCAATTTCCATTACAACTATGCATTGGCCAAATATTTCAAAGCTGAGTTTTACAGAAAATGAAGGTGTGGTGTGATAATCAACAACAAAAAAACAGAAGATAATTGATCAATGAGCACAAGACATTCCCATAGCAGCCAAGAGCCTGGCAATGGGTGCTCCTGCATATGGTAAAACAGGCTCTGGTTCAAGGCTGCACCTGTGAGACAGCCAAAAAAGTATCTGAGCCGGTGTCTTACACATCTTCAGTAACTTCAAGAACCCCACCAGAACTCCATCCTGAACCTAGGAAATTGTGAGCCAGTGAAACCTGCATAAATATTTGCTAAAAAAGAAAAGCAAGGGAAAATAAGTCCATTCTTTTCTCTTATGTTTTTCAGACACATCATGTAGTTAAAACACTTCATGGTAATTCTTTTCTTTTCAGGATGCGCTCTGACCAGAGAAAATGACAGTGAAATGCTGCACGGAGAGAAATAAGACTCCAAGCCCAGTAGAGCTTACATTTAAATTTTTGTATATGAAAATCCAAGAAGAATGAGACAAACAATCCCAAGAAAAGTCTCCCCTCATTTAAAAGGCTAAACCATTATAACTTTTTTTTGTTAACGTGCACATTTCTTTTTACTAGCATTGAAGAATAAATGAATAGAAATTGACAACTGTGGAAATTCTGATTCCAGAAAAGTTAGTTTGTAAAACAACCCTTTAGAAATGAAACTCTTCCTGTGTAACAGTAATGGAGCGTGTAGGGCTAACAGCATAACAGGCTAAAAATAAGCTCTCACAGATATTAAAAGTAGATGCCAAGAAGGAGATCTGGACATTTGTCTGAATTCAGATTCTCACTTGGCAATGTTCTGAAGGGAAACCTAATTAAAGGTTACAGTTGGCTACATTGCATTACCCAGACATTAGAGACTATAATTGTTCTAGGACCATGCAAGGGTTTAATTTCTACAAAAAAAAACCTCACAGTTAAATTAAACATTTATCTATTTGAGATAGTGAGCAAAATACCCACTCAAAGAAAAAAAAATCAGAAAAGGTAACTGGATAAATAGCAAAATAACAGTTAGAAAACTTTTGCTAGTTCAGTTTCCATTACGATACACAGCATGAAGCTCGCAGCACTACCACATGCAGAAGGACATTGCATAGACAAAATTAGTTTACTGTCTGAGAAGTACAGGAAATCTTTCTCTCCTCTTTTGTTCCTGAACAAGTAATGCAGTACTGGTTAGGCACAGTCTGGAACTGGGCACCTAACACAGTAACAGTCAAGACTGAAATGAAATTAAACTTAAGAACAAAGTTCCTCCTTCACTGCAGCATAGGGCTGAGCAGTTCTGTGGAGTGCCAAATGCTCATTCAATTAGCTCCTTTGCCCAAGTGCATCTCAACTAAATTCATTCACCTCTCAAGATGCAGGTTATCTTTTTTTGGGTGAGCTGCTCTCATTCCCTGCTGCAATGAGTGCTAAGAGCTCTGTCCAAACAGAGCAGGAAGAAATTGGGCCATGAAACTTCAATCTGATCCATAGATGCATCTGAAGCCCACCCACCCACTTGATTTTCCTGGATTACCTAACCTTGAAAACACAAAAAAACTGTATAAGAACTCAAAAGTTCTGGTGTTAGGCCTTAATTTCCTGAGCTGAACCTCCATAATCTGATTTTAGCCTACAACAACCTGAACATCTCTAAAGCCTCCCAGAGGCACTTGAACAGTCAAATTTGGTCAGGACTATACTCGTTGGTGCTGATGCCTCACTTTTATGTAGCAGCGTGATGGTTGGATTGCTCACACTGCTCACTGGGAGTAGGAGGCAGTGGATTCAAATCTCTGAACAGGCTGATGGAACCAAATTTGTATTTTCCATGTCCTGGGAGAATGACTAAATCCCTGTCTCCAGCCTGACGACTCTAAGTGAGTTTCCATGCTGCACTCCCTTCAATGTACATAAAATTTACAAGAGATATTTACTGGATAAGAAGAAATATTGTGGGTCACCTGATGTAAATGGTACTATGAATGTTTCTTTCTTGGACTTCAAAGATCTGTGAAGGACCCTGCATTCCAAGTAAGAGCTTTAATTCCTGAGAATAAGAGGGAGAAAAATGGTGCTAGAAGTGGTTTGAGGTTATCTGCCAAACTTGTTGTGCAGTTGGCACAGGTCTTGCTCAGTGTTCATGCACATACCTCAACATCTTAGGTTGCCAAGGAATGTCGGTGTTGAACTGGATTAGTGCCCCCACCACAATTTGGAATTTCAAGGATCTCAGCTGCAAAGACCATCCTTAGATTTGCATCTTGGTAGACCCAAATCCAGACAAGTTCTCATCACTTCACTGCTGTTTCCCCAAGGTCAGCCTCAAGTTTCACATTGATCAGCTGCATCCCAGAGGAAAAACAAGGCCAAAGCCTGGTTTCAACTAACAGTTCATGCTGAGACAGCTATTTAATTTCGCTGCCTTAGAACAAAACTTTCAGAGATGTTCTGTTTGCTTAAAGACAAAAGGTTTATTTATACTCTGAT